>JASSUY010014647.1:0-21738 GCA_032466535.1 Forpus xanthops | reverse complement strand
GGGTAACGGGTTCAAACTTAAACAGGGGAAGTTTAGATTGGACCTGAGGAAGAAATTCTTTACTGTAAGGGTGGTGAAGTACTGGAATGGGTTGCCCAGGGAAGCTGTGAATGCTCCATCCCTGGCAGTGTTCAAGGTTGGGTTGGACATAGTCTTGGGTGGCATGGTTGAGTGGGAGGTGTCCCTGCCCCTGGCAGGGGGGTTGGAACTAGATGATTTTAAGGTCCTTTCCAACCCTACCTACTCTATGATTCTATGATTCTATGTTCTGCTGAAAGAGTTGCATGGTTTACTGTTGCATCACTGGTGGCTGGGTTAGTTTAGGACACTGAGTACTGATGCATCCTGTCAGGTGTGATGAACAACATCAAACTGTATTTGTGTATCATGCACCACCATACATGGTCCTGCAAAGGCATGTGAAAAGGTAGACTGTATCCTGCATAGGATGTAGGTGAATTCCTGACCAAAACTGATACCTTTCTAAATTTATATCTAAACCTGAACTATCTACAAATTCTGTTATAACTTCCTATTATGATTACGATTATTATGATTTATATTCTCATATAATAGCATAGTATAATATAGTACATGCTGCTATTATTTATAAAAATTTACTCAGGAAAATGAGGTAGTCAGAGCCCATGACTTTTACTCACTTCAAACTGTACAGGCTGTATCAAACTGAAGTTAGGGGAAATACTTACAATGATACTGCTCATCATATCTGAATATGTCCTAAGTAGTTTGTCCCATAGATTCAGGGAGAAGACAGGTGCAACTGTCACTCAGACAAAAAAATGTGGCAGATTTTATTTCAAAGTAATTAAATATTTGCCTCCCCCTTTCTCCTCCCATATCTTTTGACACCACCCATTAAGGAAGAAATTGGTGATCACAAATATATCATGGATCACTGACTCCATCAATGTGTAGGTACAAGCATGAGCACTTTTAGTAATATTTTGAGTATTTGTGACCTATAACCCCACCATGGCTTTTTTTTAATCTTGCTACTCCTTGTCCTCTTATATGTCAAACAAGGTCTGGCTTCTACTCTATCTGCCAGATTCTGTGGCCTTTTGCTTTTAGTGACAGCTAGTATGTTATGCAGGTAACAGATGTTCTGTGGACATTCTTGGGTCATGCCTAAATAGATTGAAAGCTGCAGATAACTGGACATTTTGATTCAGCTGGTTCCTTGTATCTGTGGACTCTGATGCTTCTGTGCAGCTCCAGGAGGGAATAACTGGCTCAAAACCTGAAAGGAAGAGACCAAATGTCAAAAATTGTTCAAAAGTTTAACCGCAGGTGTCATTTTCAGAGGTGTAAATTCAGTTACATCATTTAGCTGGGATCCATTCATAACATCGTATTTACACTAATATCACTAAGATCAGGATGTGATTTGGAGTTTACAAATTTCCACCTTTTCTAAACAAGTAGGTGCAGGAGACTTTCACATGTAGCAAAGTAGCTGAAATAAAAGGGAAAGTTTCATGTGGAACTGCTAGTAGGTGAGGAGCCTGCATGACCTGAACACTGGGAATAATGCTGCAGCCATTCCTCAAGGGAAGTTAGAGGGCTTTCCACACTACAGAAAGCTGCAGAACGCTACATGCAGTTACAGTTTGCTGCTGGTCACAGTGCCAAATCTTTCCTAGAGGTAACTTGAGCAGTTCCATGGAATTTACTGTAGCAGTGAAATGGACCCCCAAACAAATAGAAACTGCTTACAAAGACAAGCAACAAAGCAGACCGAGAAAGAAACATAACCCTTCAGCTCCTAAACTATCATCATGTGGGACCTATTGCAACAATTTTTCATGCAAAAATATTTCCTCTTATAAAATGGCATTTCTTCTCCCTCCATGTTGGCTCGGTGCTAATTGGTGACACTGAGTACACCTTCACGGGCAGTGATGCCAAGAGCCCCCTGGATTCTGAATAAGTTTGAGTCAGTTCCTGTTTCTGCCCTTGGTCAGCTGGATTCCCACTGCATCTTGGGGCATGCAGCAGTGAGACTGCCCCTGCAGCCAGTACTGGAAGTACTACTGCCACTTCTGCAGCGTTACACCTCTCTTAAGCTTCAGGAAAGCATCTGCTGCTCTGAGCGGCAGTGGTTTCGGGATGCTGCTACCCTCTCCACCAAGAGCCACAGCAAATCTGAGGGAGCTCCGTAAGATATCTGACACAGCTTGTCCTGTGCTGTGTAAGCAGGTCCTGGGGAGCCTTTGGTGGGTCATTTTCCCTATTTGCCCAGGCGTTTCAAGTCTTCTTAATGCGTATTTTCAGATGTAATGACAAGAACTATTCCAATTTCATATGATTACATAGTGGCCATCATGAGTACACTTTTTAAACTCTGACATTCCTAATGAAAAAGTATGTTGTTATAAAGCAGTATCAGAAATGAAACAGCCCAAAGAGAGGGTTCTTATAATTCAGGATGATTAATTATAACACTGCTGCAAACGAGTTTATCTGCTTGGTATACATGGTCAGCTGACTTGCAGGATGCATCCTGCTAGATTTTTGAGATATGGGATGCATTTCATTGATATTTGTTTTATACTGTATTGAATTTGGCCCTGAAACACTCATGGTGTCTAAAAATCTCAACAAGACGCGTTGCTGGCTGCAGCACTGTTGTAGTAAATCAAGCTTCGAACTGATAATTAGCTGTGCTCCTTGTTTAGTTGTGCAACAACACAGGAAGGGGAAGTCAGAAGTTAGGACATTTTGGAACTAGTAGGAGTGATCTCCTCCCAGCATCATGCAAATTGAACAAAACTTAAACTAGTTGTCATACTCTTTTACTTTTCTTCCCTCACAAAGATGTAACTAATGAGAATGACAGCCACCTAACCAAAGATACTTCGTGGCTACAACTTTTTCACTAGTTATAAAATGAAAAATAAAGGGAAAGAGGGGAGAAATTAGTTGCTAAGACATTTTTTTTTTTTTTTTATTTCCCTTTGCTTTCCTATGAAGAGTCTTGGGTCACTGCAAGCCCAAGACATTAATTATAATATTTCCCTTGGGTAATTCTGAAAAGGGCACAGAATGTCAGTAATCATCCCCTTTATGTCTTAGTGGCAAGTTTATGATTGAAAGATTACCTTGCTAATACATGTTTAACTGAGACTGTGGCAATGTTAGTAATATTTAAAAGAGCTCTGGCATTTGAAACAGTTGACAACAAGAGATTGTGCTGATAAACAGAATGGGGTTCATGTTAGGTTGGTTCTGAGGCTGAAAACTTTAACATCAGCTTTGTTCTGACACTTTGCTTTTTTAATCCAAAGAAAAACTGATTTGATTACCAAATGCTGAACAGAACATCACAAAAGATGAAAATGATGGAAAAACTAAAAAAATATTGCAAAATGAAAACAATATAAAAACAGCATACACTTATCAACTGGTATTATTTTTTATTATCACATATCAAAAATTAAATTTGCCTTTTTGCTATTTGGAACTCTTTTAAACTAGCAGGAAGAAATGTAGAATGTAAACAGGCAGTATCAGGTAATATTCATTTACATTTTTGACAGTTCTTCTAAGTGTAACAAATATTTGGCTCAATCCATAAGTCATGTGCAGGATAATACAAGTTATGTCTACGCATACTAGAAAGGTCTTTCTGCGCCCAGTTGGATTATGCTTGATTTTTTTTTGTTGGTTTAGGGTTTTTTGGTGTTGGTTGATTTTTTTCTGTTTGGATTTTTTTGTTTGTTCATTTGTTTTTACTTGCAGAAAAGAAGCAAAAATGGCTTTCTTATAGGATTTTAAATATGTCCTATTAGACTAATAAATGTTAGTCCATTGTTTGTGAAGTACTTTTCAGAGTTTCAGCTGGAGTGAAGTATTTAAACGCTGAACATAATTCCCTGATTTTTCATGGCGAGGATGGGGATGATTTACAAACAACATGATTTCTTTCCAAGCACAATTTTTTAGATTAACTGTCAAATCAAGCTTTTCACCATTTTTCTTACTGCCTTTGCTACCTCTCTTCTCCCATCATTGCTGAATAACCCAATTCTCTGTTCTTAAGTGGGTTCACCTTTTTGTGTGATATTTGACTGCCTCTTTCCTGCTTTTTACTAGACAGCTTGTTTATTCAACTGCAGGCAGTAACTGCAAAAAACTGCATTTCTCTCCATTGCAACCAAGGAACTGTGGGATAAAATTTTATTTGACCAGAAACTTGAATCAGTCTCCATTCTGATTGATCCTCAGAAATGCAGCAGCATTACAATCATAGAATCATGGAATATTTAGGGTTGGAAAGGACCTTAAGACCATCTAGTTCCAACCCCCCTGCCAGGGGCAGGGACACTTCCCACTAAAACATGCCACCCAAGACTATGTCCATCCCGGCCTTGAACACCGCCAACGATGGAGCATTCATAACTTCCCTGGGCAACCCATTCCAGTGCCCCACCACCCTTACAGTAAAGAATCTCTTCCACATATTCAATCTAAACTTCCTCTGTTTAAGACTGAACCTGTTACTCCTTGTCCTCTCACTACAGTCCCTCATGAAGAGTCCCTCCCTAGCATCCCTACAGGACCCCTTCATGTGTATATGACACCATGAAGAGGACAAAATTCAGGTCCAGAGCCAGTCATAAATTAACTGCATTTAGTATCACTTAAAAGCTTGAGGTCTATATGCCCTATTGATATGTTCAGCATATGCTGGCAACGTACATGTACTTAAATTTTGTTTCCCTATATGGAGCACACTTCTGCTTTAAGATACCTCTCATTCTTTTCATCTTAAACATTTCAAAGGTAAATGGAATTAATTGCTTATGGAGATATGTATCTCTGTTCACTAGCTATGGAGGAAAGTAAACCTTAACATCCAGATGGCTAAAGTTAAACTGAAATAATCTGATATGCATGTTGCTTTAAATCTTACATCAACCTGGTGGTGTTAGTCATCACAATCTCACATCTCCATTAATTTAAATGTTACCATTACTAGCACCCTTAATTAAAAGTGAAAGGAGTTGCCTATGGTCATGGAAAACACCTACAAACAGAGCTAAGAACTGAATTCAGAAGACTAATTTTACCCTCTTGTAGCACTAAATAATGAATCACCAGTCTTTTATGTGCAATTATGTTTTTCTTCCCCAAATTAGTGGTTAAATATGTAGGTACAAATTCAATGGGATCTACAGTATTGCTCCTCAAGACTGACACTGAGAACACTATCTCACCTCTGCCCATGACGGACTTTATGTCCTTCCAGATCTGGATTTCAGTGTGAGCCGTACACTAGGAACAATCTTCCAAATCTCCCTCTCAAGATTTTACAGCCAAACTCTCATAAGACCAGTGCCTTACCTTGCAGCAAAAGCCACGACCTTGTATGAGCTGGGCCAGTTGTACCACAAACAGCCTGTTTTGCAAGGAGAGTATGTCCACTCTAGAGAAATAACCTTCTGTTTAACCACTTTCACATTGTCTGCAACTACTTTCCCTGAGAACAAGTAATAGTCTCAAACTGAAGTTTTCTTTGGTTTTGTGTTTTTGTAAAACCAACTGTAATTTTCCATTTGCATTAAGGACACAAGTGAATTCATATCCCTCTTGCCTTTGTTTCCTATTAAACCTACTTAAATTTCCTGCACCTGCTTCAGTTAGTAAGTGGCAAACATTATTTTCTTTTCCAAATTAAAATGTAGGAACAAAATGTCAAGACTTCAAATGACACATAATGATTTCACTGTAGTCTCCTAAGGATGAGGAAATTATAGGGTTAGGAAACAAGAATAAAATAATTATATCTTTTAAAATACTTTATGAACAAAAGCACTTATTTAACTGGATTTCTATGCTGAGTTTAAATGCTTCACAGTAAATTAATTATGAAATTAATTGCAGAATTATAAGTTATTTTTTAAAGAAGCAAGGAAGAATGCAAGAGTGGGATCTTATAGTAAATCTTCTACTTGTACAACTTGCACATATAGAAGGCTTTCCAAGTGAGTAGTGTTTGAACAAACACATTTCTGAAAGCAGCATTCTCTTCTGATGTAATACTAAGAGAACAGCAGCTCAACAAAACAAAATGCAGAATACAGACAGCGTCCTTAATGTGGGAAATTATAGGTACTTGAAGATAAGATTAACTGAATCTACGATTTTTTGCTGCATGCATCCTTACTGCTTCAGGCTAAGGAATTTGAGACAGCAAAGTTCAAAAGATGCTAACTCATGAGGTGGCAAAGGCAAATATTGGTTAAAAGTGGCATATGTTTGATCAGTTCTTGCATTCTGTACAACTTGGACACAGTACACTGATTTAAATTGATCATTAGGATTTTTAAAAAATTACTCTAACCTTAGGCTGCCTATTTGTTTATGATTTAATCCTAATGCCATTTAAATTTAAGTGAAGATATTATTAATATTAAATAGCTCAAGGTGAAGCTTTATGGTAACAAAGTTTTCAAAGATGTTACTGTTAAAAAAGCCTTAATCTTTGATTTTTCTCTGAAAGTTCCAAGTATAAATGATGCAATTTAATTAAATTACATTTTCAGTGTCTAAGCTACTTTCACCACTTTAAAAAAATATAGGCCATAGAACAGCAGTGTAAAATAACTAAAGTGTGCATTAATGTTTAGTTCTATCCTATCTTCTCAGTGTCAAATGACATATGAAAAAATTTCTTAATTTTCCACATTTTCATCATGGTCTTTGGATGCTAACTTTACTATACAAGGGAAATAGATACAGGGAATAGCAGTTAACCTCTCCATATGTCATTTGACACTGAGAAGATAGGATGGAACTAAACACTTACACTTTAGTTATTTTGGACTGCTGTACTATGGCCTGTTATTTTGCAGATCAATAACTACGAATATAGCAGCATGGTTGCAGATAAGGTATCCATAAACATGTGATTCTTTCCCCAGTCTTACTCTATCTTTCCTGCTGAATTAGAAATCTCCTGAAAACAGTGATGCAGTTTTCAGTTATTTAAACTTTTTACTAGATCCTGCTGCACCTGTAGTTATATTCCTCACTTCCAGATGGAGCACTAACATGCAGAGGTGAGTGGAAATGAAAAAGTAAAACAGGCAAAAAATTAAATTTGTATCTGTAAGCATGAAATGTCTTCAGATAAAGTTTAGTTGTCAAAGCAAATAATAATAATAATAAAAAAATATTTGTGAAAGCAAGATGTATCTCAGTGCTCCTATGAGCTGAAACAGTAAAATCTGCTTGAGGTGCACATATGCCTTTCAGTGGCACTCCCCAGAAAGTTCCACGGGTCTCCAAACAGACTGGGAATTTGAAAAATGAAGTGCCCCTCAAATCCTGCTGATTCTCTGTTTACGTAAAGCCATTGAGTGGCATATGCACAACACACATGGTCCTATGGTTGGAAGAGCACTAAACAGACATGGAAGGACTGTGGGCAAAGCTTGACCTAGGTCTATTTTCTGCTTATGTCAGTTTCTCCAGTAGTCTATGGCAGAATTAAAACTAGTCTGTGCAGGTTTTTAACTACAGCATTCTATGCTTGGGTTAAATTTTTGACCATCCTGAAGGAGGTCTTAAGTCTACCCTTTTTTTTGTGTCATCTCACCTCTGTAACAACTTACCCACATCCTCCACATTTCCCCCTCTCCTGAAATACACATTACAGAAACTTTGCTATGAATCTGAAGTAGCATGGCACATAAAAGTGTTTTCTAGAGAGGACACTTTTACAACTTTTTCTTAAGAGAAACAAGTAACTAAATGTCCTTCACATAAAAGAGTGTTTTACAAATTCAACTATTCTTTCCATCCACAAGTAATTGAACTGAACATCTTTTCTTTAGTCTTATTCAAATTTTTATATTCTAATTTCATGTACCCATTTTTTCCTTCCTTTTTATACCTTCTACAGTCAACATCATTTAATAACATTAAGAATCATCAGGAAGATTAGAACAGGAACAGCTTATTACCGCTAGCATGGATCATTATTGACTCACAGCATTCTTCAGTAAGGGAGAGTATC
Organism: Forpus xanthops; assembly: GCA_032466535.1. Classification (NCBI taxonomy): domain Eukaryota; kingdom Metazoa; phylum Chordata; class Aves; order Psittaciformes; family Psittacidae; genus Forpus; species Forpus xanthops. The sequence goes on along the minus strand of JASSUY010014647.1, from coordinate 13,691 downwards.
CTCGGTACTGTTTCACCTTTTAGCCTGGTGTTTAAAATAACATTTTAATGACATACCCACAGTGCAAACAGGGGAGAAGAGCTTGGGGTAAGGTCAGCAACATTTTTTTAATTTCAGTGAAAACGATGAAAGTTTGATGCCTGTACAGGGCTTTATTAACTGCCTTAAGTTATTAAGACCATGATTCCTCTTTTCATTGCTCTTCCTTAGCCAGGAAAAGGAGAGAACAAAGGTGGTCAGGTTGAGGAGCAAATTCTTATTTATTTACCACTCTTGCACCAGACTACCTCATTCCATTAGTGGAAATGGAAAAAGAGGGTTGCCCGTAGCCCTGTGTGGCAAACAACAATAAATTCATACACTATTGTGTATCAGAAGGAATCATTTACCTTATTTAACTCCATATTGCTGTCTTAAAAACAAGGCAACAACTTATTTCAGATAGACCTATAGGATGTAGGAAAGAGCCTGACAGCTGCTATTTCCTCAGAGAAATACCTATTGCACTCAGGTGCCATAGGAATGCTTCTGAGCTGGATTTTGCTTTTTCTGTGTCAGCATCAACTCAAAGTAATTCAGGTGAACTATGCAATTATGTGAGATAAGAGACATGGTACCATATCTGAAAGTCATTCTTTATAGCTTCTCACTAATTCACCTAAGAAAATATCATCAGTTAGACTTCTTGTACAAGTGTACTCCTTCAAGGCAATGAGGGGAGAAGAGTGAAGGAGTTTGAAGTGTCATCTATTTACACATGAAAGACAAGATAATGAAGTAGATGTGAACTTTTCTCAGAAGATACTATTGACTAATATATCTTTTCTGAAGTAGTTAATGCACCTTATGCTTTTGTTTATTGCAGTTATTACAAACATCTCCCCAGAAGCCCTCTGATTCTCTTTGGGGAAACAAGGATTGACACCAAAAGAAAATCCAAAACATCAGATGTAAGAAATGACAAAGTCCTTTGGGACTAAACCATGCACAGGCTTATTAAAATTACATTACCCACATTCTGAGGAGCTGAGATAGACTTGTAAGCCAGGTCTTAGTGTTCTCAGCCTCAAGAGAAGATTGAGTACAAGTGTTGTCACTTCTTCACAGTGCCTGCTTTTACAAGCCAGTTCCTACTTCCTGACAACTAGAAGGCTATGTCTTATCCTTCATATATAAATTTGGAACAAAGGGGCTTGTGGGGAAAGAAAGAAAAATAATAACTCTACAGAACATCAATGAAAAGAGTACTGCAAACTTCACTCCCTTTTCTTCATGTGTTACTCACATTTAAACAGAGGACTCTTTGAGCCAGATTCATGTTCTTTGTAATAAGTTTTTGAGGTCAAGCTGGTTATCATCAATCTGGAGGATGAGCATAGCCCATTGGGTTTGTTTTCTCTATGAAAGCAGAAAGCCCCTCACTCCCTGATACAATTACCTGGTTAGATTTGTTTTGTTTTCTGCTGCTGTCCTGTGCAAAAGATGTGTCTCTGGAAAAGGCTGCATCCATATCTCCTCTGGTCACTGGCAGAATAAGATGAATAGAAGCTGATCACAATCCAGCATCAGGCCCTAACTCCCTCACACACAGAGTGTATCATGATGGCACTCCTGACTGGAGGGGAAAATAAACTTGTCTCACCTCAGCCAGCATAGCATGCCTGCACAGGAGTATTAAAAATTGCTGGCCAGGCTATTCTTACAACGTAGCTTTATCCTAAGCAAAAAAAAAAAAAAAAAAAAAGGAAAGGCACATTCATAGGTTACATGTGAGTAATTTCAGTCTCTGGATTTGGTGGATGCTGACTGCTCCTTTGAGAAAGGTATTTTGCTCTGTAAATGGGCCCATCACATATTTATTACCTCGGTCAAGAAAGGGCAAGTTGAACAGTAGTAAGAGTAGTAAATGGGTGTGATTGAGTCTAAGTGAGTGTGAAGAAATCTAAAGTTGGCTCATCTTACTTGGCAAAGGTGCAAGTTAATATATGAGACTTTCTTAATTTACATCTTCACACTTTCTCACATCCTCTTGTGTGTTGCAAAAGGGTAACTTCTGCAACTCTTTTAACCCCACCCTGCCTGTGATTGTGTAATTCACACTAATTTACACACTGCATCTGGGTCCCTCAGTCTGCAGTCACAGGGCAGAGCAAGGCCAAACATCTGTTCTCAGCTCACCAATAACAGTTCCTGCACAATGCACTCACATTAACAGGAGATTATTAAGAACACAAGGTACAATATCTACATTTGTTTTTCTTACACTTTCTTTGTAGCCCACAGTTGTGGTTGCAGTACTGGTAGTTGACTTTTCCTGCTTGACCAACCTGATCTGATTGATGAGGGAAAGGCTGTGGGCACTGTCTAGTTGTACTTAAGTAAAGCATCTGACACTGTCTTCCCACAGTGTTCTGGACAAATTGGCTGTTCATGGCCTGGATAGGTGGATTCTTCACTGGGCTGGAAACCAGATAGACGGCAGAACCCAAAGTGTGGTGGCAAATGGTATCACATCTAGTTAGCAACTGGTCACTAATGGTGTCCCTTGGGGCTAGGTATTAGGGCCAGTGTTGTTTAATAACCTCATTAGGAAATCTGGATAAGGGGATCAAATGCACCTTCAGTAAATTTGGAGATGACACCAAGTTGGTTGGGACTGTAAATCTGCTGGAGGTTAAGGAGGTTGTGCAGAAGGATCTGGACAGGCTGGATCAATGGACTGTGGCCAATGGTATGAGGTTCAACAAGGCAAAGTCTATAGTCCTGCATTTGGGCCACAAGAACCCAATGCAGTGGGAAGAGTGGCTGGAAAGTTTCCAGGTAGAAAAGGACCTGGTGGTGATGATTGATGACTGCTGAACATAAGTCAGTGTCCTGGATTCAGCGGTAGCAATCATTTTTCTCAGTCTTAGTAGCTGGTGCAGTGCTGTGGTTTTGACATTCAGCCTGGGAACAGCTCTGATAACACCGATGGTTTTAGTTGCTGCTCAGTAATGTTTACTCTGACCAACGACTTTCTCAATCTCATGCTCTACCAGGGTGAAGGAAAAGCCAGGAGGAAGCAGAGACAGGACACCTAACCCAAACTAGCCAACAAGGTATTCCATACCACAGCACGTCATGCCCACTATATAAACTGCGGGTAGTTAGCAGGAAGGGCCAAATCGCTGCTCAGGTTAGGCTGAGTATCAGTCGGTGGGTGGTAAGCAGTTATATTGTCTTCGCTTGTAATTCTCCTTATTATTATTATTAGTGGTAGCAATAGTGGTTTGTGTTATACTTTAGTTATTGGTCTGTTCTTTTCTCAACCCGAGGGAGTTACGTTCTTTTGATTCTCTTCCCCATCCCTCTGGGAGCAGAATGGAAGAAAGAGGGGACTGACCGAGCAGCTGTACAGTTTTGGGTTGCAGGCTAGGCTTAAACCATGACAGCCGGCTTGTGCCCAAGCAGCTAACAAGGCCAAAAGTATCCTGATTTGTATCAGAAATAGTGTGGTTAGCAGTGTCAGGGCAGTGATTTTACCCCTGTAGTAGGCACTGGTGAAGGTTGCTGAAGGGTCTGAAGCATAAGTCTTATGAGGAACAGCCAAGGGATCTGGCGTTGTTCAGTCTGGAGAACAGAAGGCTCAGGGGGAACTTTATTGCACTCCACAACTACCTGAAAGGAGGTTGTAGTAAGGTAGGGTCAGTCTCTTCTCCCAAGGATCAAGCAATAGGACAAGAGGTAATGGCCTCAAGCTATACCAGGAGGTGTTCAGTTTGGATTAGGAACAATTAGGAATTTTTAATTTGAATTAGTAACAATTTCTTCACAGAGAGGGTGATCAGTCATTGGAACATGCTGCATGGGGAAGTGGTAGAACCACCATTCCAGGAAGTGTTCACGAACATTAGATGAGGCCCTCAGTGACATGGTTTAGTGAAGGTCTTGCCAGTCCTGGGGTAATGGTTGGACCTGATAATCTTAAAGGTCTTTTCCAACCTAGTTGAATGTATGATTCACAACTTTAGAAACAGCAGTTAGAAAAGCAGACCCTTGTGACTCTGCCCACAGATATGTGAAGGTGAGTGTTATGATAATGGTGAAATCATGACAATTTACTCTGGTGTGTGATGTCTGGTACAACTCTGAGTCAGTAAATTTCCTCCTCCGCATTCCTATTTCTGTTTTTTATTCTTGCCACTCTAGCTGAATTAAATTCCCATCCCAACAGCCACAGGCTAGTATGTTTGACTTATCATGTTTCCATGACAGGGAAAAGTTTTGTCAGAGAAAGCTTCTGTCACTGTTGATAGAGACTGTAGGAGAACAATATTAGATTCAAGGATGGGAGATTGCTTATGGTGGTTATTTTTCATTTATCTTTTTACTCTTGAGATATGCTTTGTTTTGGACAAGTTCCCACAAGATGGGAGAGACGTACAGACTTACAAGCATCTTTTTCACTTCACTGACTTCTTTGTCAAGGTATCGAGTGTCTTTTTCTTATCATGTAGTTTCTTAACCTCACAAGGGAGTAGAAACATTTTGGAATACGTAAATTACAGACAAGTGCCATTGTAGGTCAAGAAGAGGTAAAGGAGGAGGTATTAAACTGGAAATACCCTAAAGACAATTATTTAATTTTGTAAGGTGATTGCTTTTTTCTGATACTAAGGAAGAATAATTAAAACTCCCTTTAACTTTTAAAAAATGCATTCAGTTTTATTAGGATAATAATATTTTGAACTTGCTGTACCTTTCATACCAGAATCTCAAGGCACTTAATAAACACAAAATGAATGTGTCCAAAGCCCCCTTTTCAAGGCTTTTAAGCTCCATTATTCTCTGTAGATAAGCAGTAAGTAATTATGGAGTCTGCCTAACTACTCATAAACCAAGTCCCAGATCAAAAAGACAATCCAGATGCCTACTGTGCTAGTGTCTTGCCATAGTGTGACTATTAGATTTTGTTCATTTTAAAAAACCAAGAGTATAGATAAAGCATAATCAAATTCTGAATCACATTTCAGCAAATTCAGTAATAAATGGCTAATGATGAATAGCATATTCTCCTTGCTGTACTGAATTATCTTCAGTATTGGTTCCATTTGTACTTCTATAATTCTGACATCAAGTTCTTTAAAAAGCGATCACTCCAATCCAGTTTACACTATTCATTTCATGTGTTTTTCTCTGTCCATCATATCTGAGCTTCTGATTCACTTCCTGACTCACTGCAGTTCTTCAGTAGCATTATTCAATTGAAATAAATTTTGCCTCTGTGTGAATTCACTGCTTTTCAATGAAAAGCTGCATTTGTTTGACCAAAATAGAGTATAAGGAGAAATATGCGGGGGAGGGGAGAGAAAGGGGGGAGGAGGACACAGGAAAGAGAAGGGAAGAGAAGAAAAAGTTCGTTATATCAAATTCAGTGATTTTCAGTAAATTGTTAACATGGAAGTATTTGCTGATCATAATTTGATTGCTCTGAGATAATGACTTCAAATTCAAGTCAGGTTAAATTCAAAACTGGCTTGACGAATACCTTGAAAATATGAGTATTTGTATTACACAAGCACAGAGAACTCAAGAATCCATGCTTACTGCCAGTGCATAACAGGCAGTCCCTGTCTCCAGAAGCCTGATCTCATGACAGTAGGCACAGAAAAAAGACCAGCAACCTCTGGTGATGCTTGTAACCCAGTTTAGAAATTGCTTATGATTTTGACAAGCAGATGAAAAAGAAACCATATGACAAAGGAAATAAATAGCTTCCTACACTGAAGAGTGAGAACTACAATTAAAAGAAATTCTGCTTTTTCCAAAGGTTACCCAGAATATGTATTTGAAAACACAGATCACCTGAAATCTGATCTGCTGACCTCAGTCCAAGGGTTCCCTGGATCTTTGTCCATTTTCTACATTAACTCCATTCCTAGGAACATTATGGTTACATTCAAATATGAGTGCAAAATATGTAAGTGATGGCATCAAAAATGTTAAGAAACCTGTGCAGCCTGTGGGCTCATTCCTAGTCTGTTCCTTCCTCTGTCTATATTCAAACTGCAGGTAATAAAATCTCTATCTGAGTCCAGCATGATAACAAATTCAGCTGGCAAGAAATTGCATAACCCTACTCTCTTCATCTTCCCCAGGTCTTCTTTTGAGAGGTCAGCAGCTACAAATGTCAGGGACCTGCACTTTCCAAATGTCCATTTGGAATGACTGAAGTTCAGCTTTGTACTGTGGTCCTGCTGTTGCTCACAGCGTAAAAGTGAAAGGAGGATGAATGGCTTCTCGCAAGACTTTTCCCCGCTGGTAATTCCATTGCTGAGACTCAGTACTCCTCTCAAAAGTAAAGCCAGCCTGGGTCCTGGCAATGGGAAGGGAGCTCTCAACCTCCTTTCAGCTAAGGCTTGGCTACCACCTCATCTCTCCTCACCTGCCTACTTCAAGAACATTGAGCTGACAAGAGAGATCAAATAATTCACCTAGCCAGGCTAGAAAAGTTTTTCCTAGCTGCAAAGGCTTTGGATCCCAACTTGGTGCAGAAAAGGAGGTTGTTTCTCTAAGAAGCATCAGATGTTACAGGAGAAGGCAAAGCAGCAGATCCAGTATACTCTGGAAAGTTCTCAGCTGCTAAAAATATTTAAAAGAGATGAGGGAAGTCTTGCTGAAAGGTCTAGCCTCAAGGTTTCCCATCTTCAAACAGACAGGCAGTTATCAGCTTTCCTGAAAGCATGAATAGGAGCTGAGCTAGGACTTTGCCATGGCAGCAGCAAAGAAATGGTAGACATGAATAGCAAGTTAACATAAATAAATTAGAAAATCAGGGAGGGCTTTAGAGACTCCATGGAAACTTAGGGGAGGTTTACAATCTCCCAGCATTTGTTTCACTGTCACTTTTGAAGGATTTTTAAACATCAAAAAATCTCACAGATGGCCCAGCCAGCCAATTATAGCTATGATTCATTGCCATGGAGCTTATCATCATGAGTCTGTAGAATTATGCAACAAATGCCTCCAAACTGGGAAGATACACTAATTTGCCATCATTGGTACTGCACCATAAATTCATGTAGGGCTTTAAGAACATTAAGAAACAGTATGTTGTCTCCCCAGAGAGCAACAGCTTATAACTAAGCCATTTTCTCAGGCACAGCACAAGCATGATTAATTTAGCTAATAGCCTACAAGGACATGCTAATTACTTTGAGTAACAGTGACCCATGTCTCTTTGAGAAAATGCAGTTTTGAGAGCAGAGCTAGAAGGAAGATGCAAGCTTGGAGACTGTAAAGTGCATCACATTTGCTAAAGAGAGAGCGTGCATCAGAGTCACCTACAAACGAAAGTATATTAGTTGCATTAGGTTATTTGCCATGGGACATCCAAATGAATGTTGTCAAATATAGAAAATGTTGGTCAGCTCTAGTTTTGAGGCTTATAAAAAATAGTTAATTATAGTTTTCTACAGGTGAGTGATGGAAGCAAAAAAATTCATAACTGTAAATATTCTCCCCTAGACACACTGTATTTAATGTAATTTAATTTTTTACATTATTAAAAAAAATCTCACAACTGTTTCATTTTTGTTAGAATATAATCCGGATAAACCTCAGTAACTTTTCACTTTTATCATCCCCTTTTCTTACTAATTTTTTTTTTAACTCTCTGCTACCACACTACAACCTTTATAATCTAAGATAATAGTTTGCCTCTCTTCTATTTCCTTAGTCCCATATAGCTTCCTGGAGAGGATGCTTTCATCCCAAGTACTTTTCTTACTACAACTGATCCTGCCACTCATTAATTTACACATCATTGCTTGGCTGAATTCCAGTTATATCCTACCCAGTGTGTGACAACTAGGTCAAATTAAATCATTCTGCAGAAAATGTAGAATTAATTCTTATTAAAGTTCAGAGTTGCAGAACTCCTAGAGAAAAGCCCTGAGGAACTGGGTATAAGAGACATTTTCATTTTTAAAGATGTTTCTCTGTTCCTTATTTTCCTTCAAAGGTGAATATCTTAGCTTAGCAAGTAGGCTTTTGCAGTTTAAGTTGAAGGTCAGGACCAGTTCTATTCTTAGGTATAAGCTTGAGCCTCCTGAGTGCCAGAGGTAGCTTGTGGTGGAAGCAAACTATAGAGATAAAGAAGACAGTTTATCTGCTCTCTACCTTACTTTTTGAAATGGAGTTTAGCAAGAGATTCCATACGTAACTACTACTGTGACTTCAGAAGTGAAGAAGGGATGCCTTTTATCTGCAATTAAAGACAAGCATTGAATACTAGAAAGCTTGCACAAGCAGAAATTTAGCTGGAAGGAATTGCATCTCTGTCAACATAACTAGAAGCTCAGCAGTTCTCTGATTATTAATGTGCTTCAGAAATCTGCTGGGGCTGATTGTATGCAACCAGAGAAATACCAATGACCTTCTCAGCTTTCAGTTTCTTGGAAGACTAGACATCCTTTACATCTGGAGACATACAGTCTTCACTCAGTGAAAACAAAGCAAATGTAGTGTGCATACAACCATGACCACATGGCAAGATTATGCCTCAGCAAACTGTCCCATTAGATGCTCAGTTATCATCAACCTTTATGTTTACTGAGGGCATAAAGAATTCATTTTGCAAGCTTTGTTGACTGCTTAGGTTACTGAAATGAGATAATTTTTCTGTCAGGAGGTTTTTATGAAATACCATTTACAATTTTTTTCTTATTTATTGATTTGGAAAAAAAAAAAAAAAGTTTTATAACCTTTCCAATAGGCTGTGGCTGCCTCATCTCCCTTCTCCAAAGTCCAAGCTGTCTGTCTTTCTCCTTCCTCTAAGCACAGAAAACAAATTCCAGAGCAGATTTTAGAGGCCCCTCAGAGTCTTCTTTCTCGTAATTTATTCTAACTTTATCTGACAATAGGGCTCCATTGGTAGGAGGCTGGACCTTAGTTTTCCCAAACTCCAGATGTGTAGCTTGTTTAGTTCCACAGAATCTGTGCATGACAATGCCAATTGATTTCTGAACAGTTATTTTATTTAGTCTCTAATACTTAATCCTCAGGAGCATTTAGCCCTTTGTGGTCTGAAGTTTTTCTGGCTGAGAAAAAATTTCTTTCCCTAAATGAGGGCTTTTAGCAGAGTGGCCAGTAATTTCAGTCTTAGACTTCTTTACTGGTTTATCTGCTAAACTCTCAGGGCAAGAACAGTCTGCTTATATGCTTGTCCATATGGGGTAAACCAATAGAGCACCCAGCACAACACGTTACTAAATTTTCAAGCATTGTTGTCTATTTTCTCACGCATACATTTTAGGAATAAATGCTACTGGTAGAATATTCAGACACTAGGCAGTCTCATCTCCCAGGACAAGCAAGAACAAGAAATATAAATATGGAAGTGGATGCAGATAACTCAGAGCTGCTGGCAAATGCCCCAGCATGGGTAAATGAACAGCCAAGGCTGATCTCTCACCTGATTCTTTTTCTAATTACAGTGAACATTAAGCAGTTAATAAATTAATACAAGTTAATGTCATGTGAAGAAATGGTCCACCAACAGGGCAAAAAAGAGCTACATTGCTCAGCCCCTTTATTTCCAAAGAATACTTGAAACTCACTGTGATCAGGCAGAAAGGACATTGTAACAGTAGTGACAGAAGTGATGGACTGAAAATGCACTGAGCAAAAGAGACAACATTTACACATTACTCCAAAGGAAATCACCCTTCAGTTGTTACAGATTTAAGAACTGTGTAGCACAACTCAGAAGTCCTCAGTATTTTCTGTACAGGCCAGTAGTTATTGTAAAAACTAGCCAGTTGTTTGAGATATTTTTAATGTATTTATTTAACACCGTGAGTCATCTTCACTGCATAAGGATCAGGGTGAGCAGAGAAGGTTTTGAGAGGACCCGAAGAATCACAAAGCTAAGTTTTTATCATGGGAAAATTTAAGTTAATTTTCTCAGTGGGATTTCCATCTCAAATATTGAAAGAAAACTGGAAAAAAATACGTGCATCTCAGCTAAAGTTCAGCTTTTGAATGCTCAGTATCCCAAGAGGTTGTTTATTGGTGGAGCAGCACTTTGAGTAGGAGGGAAATAAAATTCTCTAAGTCAGTTTTGCTAGAAGCCAAATGTAAGGTATTTTTAAGTTGAGAATCATTAAAAACTTCATTGATTGAACCAGATGCCTGATTCAGGATGTTTCCTGTTTATATTATACAGAGTCCTTGGCTTTTATAAATGAATGTAGCTCTGTTTAGTCTGACAGAGCTGGCTGAACATTGACCGCTGAAAATATTCACAGGCCACAGTATAACACTGAGGAATCTCATAGCAAATAATCTGATCCAGAATAGTGTTGCTTAGAGTAAAACCAAAGAAAGAGACATAATTTCTTCTCAGCAGTCTTTGTACTTCTCTGACTTTACTGATTGATTGGAGAGCTACTCAAATCTGAATTAGAGCACCAATTAAATGAGGCTGGACTAAATAATGTTCCTGTAGCCGTGTATTAGCAAAATTTATCTTGTTTCCAAGCCTGCGCTATGCACTACAGATTAAAAGTTATGTGGGAATCATTTTTCCATACAGTTTCAGTCAATGGTGCTATTCAAGAGAGGAGGGGAGTGAGGGGAAGAAGAAGAAATAAAATCCATCAGAGTATAGAATGTATTTTTACTAAAAAAACTAAGTGTTTCTGAAACCTACAGCTATGCCGCTGTTTCATGGCTGGGTGTTAGCACAGAAACCTTTAATCACAGATTTCAGTGCTGTTCAAGAGACCCTTTCCAGAGGTTGAATCACTTACAGACCCCTATAGGTTTGGAAAGGAAAGGATGGGTCCAGACCTGTCGTATCGGAAAAATCACTGCAGAAGATAAAATGTCAGTTATTGAAAAGAATATACTGAAAGCAACAGTTCACTTGGCCTGCTCTTAAAACCCAGTCGTATGCAAAGTAGTAGGAGGAAATATTTTTAATTTTACATACAACAGGTGGAGAGAAAAGAGATACTATGGAATAGGAAGTTAAATCCACATTCCTAAAAAATTGTCTTGATGAGGGGTGAGTTTTCGTGGTGGGTTAATATTTCCTTATAACTTACTTCCTCAAAATATCTGTTTAATTTTTTTCTCTCTTTGCTATTTTTTTATTCCTTTTTCCTCTTCTCCTCAAGTTTAATCTCAAAACTTAACTCTACAGATTTTAATTTTAATTTTTTTTAAAATGAATAAATGAAAGGTTATCACTTGCTTTCCATCTCAGCTTCCATTTCACAAGGGAATTCTGTCACACGGCATTTTAATAAGCATGATTGTGCAGCCTTTGTGAGGAGGGAGAAATGGGAAAAGGAAGAAAACAAAAAAAAAACAAAAAAAAAACCATGATGAGATTAAAATAACCCAAGGAAATATGTTTATTCAGATTCCTGTATCAGCTTTGCTGGAGATCCTTCCTGTACATTCCTGTCTTCTACACTGCATTTAGATTGGGCATAAACGTACAGAATTGCTACCTGATTAAAAAGGAAATGTGATTTATTTGTGCACAGAAGATGAAGTAGTGGGGTATGAGTCACACTTGCTTATACCCATGCAGGCAGTGTCACTATCACTGTCCTGGGACAGGCCAAGGCAGAAAAGGTTAGTGTGTCTCATTAGTAGAAGGAAATATGGGGTGAATCCATTGGAGAAGGATAACTATTCACTCACTGTGAATCAGGAAGGGCATCATCCAGGAGCTCAGAACTATATGGGAGTAGCTGGCATTCACTTAGGATAGGGAATCAGGGCTCCACTAATCGTACATCTACCAGGAAATATTTCATAACACTTTGCTAAATGAACCCAAAAACTTTACTATGAAAAATAGCTATTAAACTGTAAGGATTTGACAAGGACATGTTGAAAGACCCAAGGTAGTATGTTAGGACAAAATACAAGTGTTACTGGATTTAAAGCTTGTTTTGAGGAGTTCATTTATTCAGTACCTATGTTTCATGGAGACATAGGCAAAACTATCAAATTGTTAGCTACTTTGTATAGTGAGGTAGAAATATCCAGAGTGTGGTTATGAACAAATCATTCCCTGAGACAGAGAAATCCTGAGGACCCCTTGTTAAAATATAGGCTGTTCATCCCTCTGCTTATTATTAGAAAGGAGGATAAATGCATAAGAATGGCAGAAGCAGCTGATGCTTTTTGTAACAGGTCTGACCTTAAAACTTTACTTCTATTTAATCAGAGCTGCAGAGATGGTGCCTGCTGCATTGCAGTAATACACTGCTGGATTTTTTTTATTGGATGAAGGCATTATCACCATGAAGACTGTTAGACTCCTGTGTGGGCTTATGTCTCTTTTTTTCTTTATGTCTCTTTAATTAAACATGTAGAAAAGGAATTAATATATCAAAGCTATAGGTTAAATTCTGGCATACATGTGTGAAGCAAGCAACTACAAACCTCCACTCACTAATCTGCTGTGCACTTCAGCCTTGATTTTGTGTCCACTTCCTTCATGTTCTGCACATGCCTATCTCCTAGCACTTATATCCACAGACACCTGACTATACATCATGTTCTGCTTCTTCACCTCTCTTCCAGATCTCCAGATGCCATCTAAATTCTTTCTCCTTCCTCACTTTACATCTCATACAATTGGTCCCTGGCCCGCACACCTCCCTTCTTTGCACTGATTTCTCATCCCTCCCCCTTGTCATCATGATAAAATTACAGTTGTATAAAAATCAGTGAAATCAATAAAGCAAAGGTTTGTTTCACAGTATTTCATCATGAGATTAAATAGTGAAGATAAACATTTGGGATATGCAGACATCATTTTTATAAAGCATATTTGGGGCTTAACCATGGCAAAGAAAAATTAGGAATGTCACATGAATTAAAAGCAAAATGAGGTAGGCACTTTTAAGTTCTGAAGAAAAGGTGAAACAAGAATTAAAAAGGTGAAGGGTTATTATTAAAGTAAAAAATCTCACAATGTAACTACTCACATATTGGACCAGAATAAAGAGCAAAGTAAAAGAAAGGGTTATCAAGAGATTAGAAATAAAAAATTGACTAGAGGTGTTAACAGGCCTACAAACCTGGAGAACTTGAAGATTTATTTCCAAAAAAAAGAAAAAAAAAAAAACAAAATGCACAACAAAACTAACAAAACAAAAACAAACAAAAAAAAAAAAAAAAAACAACTTTCTTACTTGTCTGTAAAAAAATCTCTCAAATAAGAGTTTCAAAAGTTACCAATAGTTTGATTTAGAGATGAGGAACTGAGACATTTTAGTGAACAGAGGGAGGTTACAGAAGCTGATCACTTCACTGTATTCTGGAAAATTTGAATGCCTCATAACATGACAAAAGCGTAGTCTAATAACTTCAAATTATGAGCATAACTTCGGATTTTTGGGCACTCTTTCTAAGTTTAGGAAAATGTCCTAAAACCTCAGGACTGATCATCTGATTGTTTAGATTCACATCATCTCCATGGTACATTTTCCAGGTGTCCTGGTTTAAGGTCCTTATGCAGTTTTTTTCACTCACTCCCCCTCTTTCTTCCCCCAGTCCAAGGGGGATGGGAAGGAGAATTTGAAGAATGCAACTCCCACAGGTTGGGATAAGAACAGTTTAGTAACTAAGGTATAACACAAATCACTACTGCTACCACCAGTAATAATACAAGAGAAAATACA
>JASSUY010014645.1:0-51186 GCA_032466535.1 Forpus xanthops | reverse complement strand
TGCTGGCTGTCACCAACCACCTTATTGTTTTTCATGTGCCTCAGCATGCCTTCCAGGAGAATCTGCTCCAAGATTTTGCCTGGCACAGAGGTGAGGCTGATTGGTCTGTAGTTCCCGGGCTCATCCATTTTGCCCTTCTTGAAAATGGGGGTTATATTTCCCTTTTTCCAGTCATCTGGAACTTCTCCTGACTTCCAAGACTTTTCAACTATGATGCACAGTGGCTTAGCAACTTCATCTGCCAGCTCCTTCAGGACCCACAGATGGATTTCATCAGGTAAAGCTACTGTATGAACCATGATGCCTTTTAATATGTTACGCCTAGTGTACAAAGATGATCTGTTGCCTGATTTTAGACTATACTAGAACTGCCACAGTTTTAAGGCTTCATATCGCATAGTGTGCTTCTGTACTGTAGCTGCTGCGAGCAGGTTGAGTCCAGCTCCTCATCTCCAATGGATTCAGGGGGTTTTCTCAACATTTCTGAGTAGTGTTGCTAACCAAAGGTAGTGTGTCCTGTAAGAAACTTGACTGGTGTTCTGTGATGGTGCTTTGCCTAATTTTCATTTTTGTTGTTTTCTGGCAAGGATATTGCAGGGAACAGAATTTGGGCTTTACAGTAGGTAAAAAAAAAAAGGATAGAGCATTTTAAAGAAAATCTTCGAGACTGCAACAGGCCGAAGAATAAATAGAGCAGACAACAATACTAATTGAGAGTTAATGTGAAAAAAATGTAGCAATATGGGTTTTCTGGTAAATGTGTGTAGCTACTGTTGTAAGTAGTGGTAAGCCTGTTAACCCTTTGTACTCTTCAAAATTCAGTTGATTTGCTTTCTTGTTTTGTTCTTCAGTTTGATTCTTTACAATGAAACAATAAGAGTTACTGCAAACATTTGCTGGGTTTATTCTGGGAATAAATTAAAAAGTGGCACTTTTATAATAAAGCAGAGCTGTCTGCAATTTCTAACTCTATGCAGTCGTATCTGTTTTATTACATACTGGCTTTTATTGAACCCCAGTTTCTTTATTTCAGTCTCGCATTATTTGAATGGGTTTGTGTGATCTGAAGCGATTTCTTTACTCTCCCTGTGAAGGCTATCAGTTAGAGAAGTGTCCCTAATTTTATGGTTGTCTTTATCAACTGTTCATCCAGTGGAAGGCTGAGGTGGGACTGATTCTGGTATAACTTGCTGAAGCCACTTGTATTGCAAGCTCTGATAAACATTTTAATAGTCATGATTTCGTTTCAGGAGGTATTATTGCCATCTAGTTTTATGTGCTTTTACAGCTCCTTATAACTAACGCAGTTTTGAAAATTGTTATGATCAGATTTCATTTTAAGTTCTTGCTATTAAAATTAACTTTTTCTTGAAAAATATAACCTAAAAATCAAGAGCTTCTACTCCATGTGACACAGAATTTCTCAGTCGTGCATTTCAGTGCTTTCCTCCATCTGAACGCTGTCTTGCATTTCAACGCTTTATTCCATCCAAGCAAGAAATGTCTTTCTGTTAAAGCTGATGATAGTCAGATTTAGGTCCTGTTTAGGCAAGTCCTTTTGACTACAGCTTTACAATGACTTTTTTCTATTCTGTGCCAAATTACACTAATAATTTAAAAATCTGATGTACTGAAAATTAGTATCATACAACCCAGGAAGAAAATATCCTGTAGTGTTTCTTCTTTATTACACTTGGTTGGGAAACTGGGGAAAAACATTACAATCTAAAGTAATTCAGTAAGCAGAATTACTTGAGATACTGATCATTTCAATTGCTGCAGCTTCAGTAAATCAGTAATAATAAATGCAAGAATATTAGCCCTTTTCATAATTTTGCCAGATGTTTTAAGAAGCTGGTTCCAGTTCTAGATGCAGACAGTGGTGTTTTATTTCACTGAATGAGGAACAGTGATTCCCGGAATCCTTTCTGTTGTCCATGAAGCCCCCTTATAAATATATAATCAGATAGGTTTTCAATCCTACAATCATATATCTTGCAACAAAATGTTGTCACATTATGGTAAATATATGCAAAAGTAAATAGAGCAAATCCTAAGTGCAATGCTGTAAGCATTGTTCCTCTTGACATGAAGAGAAGAAATTTGATCCCCATTCATATATACCCAGATCCCTACCACTCTACTGCTCCAGTGTCTAGTTCTGTGGGCCGTTCTGCATGTTAAATGTTTTTGGGAGTTATCCAAGGGATGAAAGTGGGAACAGAGAGTCCAGGACTCTTTAAAGATGTATTGCATGAAACTGCTACATGCAAAGGCCCCAGAAGATACCTTTTTAAAAGAATGGGATTTAGGCATGGGTATATATTTGGTGGTTTTGACTCCCAAAATACAAGTGAGTTTTACTTATAAAAGCTGCAACACTGAGAAGATGGGGTTTAGTCACCTTTTGACTAGATGTAATTTCCAAGCTAAACTCTGAATGTAAGTTTTGATTATTGTTTGATATTTTGCCTCCTTTTCATTTCTTGGCTGTCCCAAATTTAGATTTACTCTAATGTTGACTTTTAAAAAAGGAAACGTATGCAAGGACTGACAGTGATGATCCTGAATGTAAATTATATCAAGCAAATTGATGCAAGATAAAATTACCAAATCAACCTTTTTTATTCTATATTTTATGGAATATCTAATGTGTGTTTGGCAGTAATTTACTCTTGCACATGAATTTCTGACAGTTTCGATTCTTTGGGCTTATTAATCAATGTAGTCAGCACCAGAGCAATTTTTATGAGACTCACTAGTCATCAAAAATTTATTATCAGATAAATCAAAGAAACAACTAGCATCTTAATAGGGTGAAAAAAGTGGCATGTAAGAGATCATTCAAGACTACATGTTTTTGACACTTGTGTATTGCATTTACTGCTAGGGTTGGAGGTTTTGTTTGCACTTTCGTTAACATACTCATCACTGTGACACAATTGATTCCTTTTGTGCTAGACTTTCCTTCCTTCAATTTTTTATGTGTATGTATATTTCATGTTAGAACTATTCTGGTAAAGCATGAAACTCCTATGTAAAATGTGGTATAGAGCTTTAATTAAAATCTGAAACTTTTATAGTGAGTTGCAGTAGATCATGGGCACTTCAAGAGTAGGGTGGGATGGAAGTAGCTCTGTGTCCTGGTTTAAGCTCAGGCGTAGCTCAGAACCATGCAGCCCTCACTCACTCCCCCACTTCCTACCTCCCAGTCCCAGAGGGATGGGGAGGAGAATCAAAAGAATGTAACTCCCACAGGTTGAGATAATAACAGTCCAGTAACTAAGGTATAACACAAACCACTGCTGCTACCACCAATAATAATAATGACAAGGGAAGAAAACACAACCACTCACCACCTGCTGACCGCTACCCAGCCTGGCCCAACAGTGATCTAACCATTCCAGATAACTGCCCCCAGTTTATACAGTGGGCATGATGTGCTGTGGTATGGAATACCTCCTTGGTTAGTTTGGGCCAGATGTCCTGTCTCTGCTTCCTCCCGGCTTCCCTTCCTTCCCTGGCAGAACATGAGACTCAGAAAGTCCTTGGTCAGAGTAAACATTACTGAGCGGCAACTAAAAACATCAACGTTATCAGTGCTGTTCCGCGGCTGAAATTCAAAAGCACAACACTGCACCAGCTACTAAGAAGGAGAAAAATGACTGCTACTGCTGAACCCAGAACACACTGGCAAGCCCCAGATATGCTTCAGTCTCTGAACCCATTGCATAAGGAGCTCTGATACTCCTAGTTAAACCTCCAGTGTCTTATTTGATACAGTAGGCTTTCTCCTTTCTGAAAAGATACATGTTTCTAGATCAGTATTTTGAGAAGAATTATCTGGTGGCACTTCTTGCAGCTGTTGTAACAAGTAAAGGGGAGCTGAATACTTCCCAATCTAGCTATTTGTGTGTCTGCCACATAGCAACAGAGGTTGGGGGGTTGATACAGCTGGAATCAAATCATTTGGCTTGGCTTTTTTAGAGTGAATTGCTTTCTTGATGTCAGTGCCTGGCAGCCAACACTAGCCCAGAAGGCAGCAGTGCACAGGCATAGGAGAGGTAGTCCATTGGGGTAAGAACATGAGTACTTTGAGGCTTGAAAATAAAAACTCCCAACATCAGTCAACTAATGGGAAGTCTGGATTTGTCTATGTGCAGAAAATAGGGGAGAGAAAAATTCCTGACAGCCTGTGTGTTTCACATGAATCTGGTGATGCTGAAACTTTGCAGCTCTCATTAGTGAGTTCTTGTAGCTAGGCTTCTTATGTTTTGCCAAACAGAAAAAATAACTGAAGAGAGATTGAATTTACTCTATGTTATTAACCAGAAAATAACCGATGTGTGCTTTTACAGAAGAAACTTACTTAACTTAAGCACTTGGTTTTTTTTCTGTGTTTGTAGACCCAAGTATGACTGAAAATGCAGCTGTCTGTGGGATGAGTGGCTTACAGGAACATTGTTGTCTTGTAGCTCTTAAAGTTTATCTCCCTGGGCTGATTCCAATTCAAGTGAGTTATGGCTGAATGTGGTTGCTGTGGGTTGCTCATTTAGCAGTGTATGTAAGGTGTAAGGGAATGAGATATAGATCTTATAGGCTCATAGATACAGCTCTTACAGGTCATATTATAAAGGTGTGGTGGGTTTGAAACCAATTATAATGTCCAGTTATCTGGAAGTTGTTGTTAGTTATTATGCTGACACCTGGCTGCAGCTGTGCATTTCCTTTAACTCTCTTTACCAGCCTGTCTGCAGTTTCATCTGTGTGAATCTTACTTTAAGAGTAGATTTTAATCTTCTTTTTAATTTTGAGACAAATCTATGATGAGGCAAAGCTGGTGTATTTGTCATTAACCTATCAAAATAACCATCTCCCTGTACCTTTTGTATGGCTGTTGCTCAGCAGCATTTACATTCAGAATAGAAAGGACTAATCTTCTCTGGTCTTTATTTTAAGGCAGACCGGAGTTTGGACTGGTATGGGTTTAGGACAGCTTTCTGGTGGACTATGTAAAACTACATACACTGTGGATTAAATGCTATGGATTAAAGGCTGTGATTTGAACAATAGCTCAGGAGTCTTGCTTGAAATTCGTATGTATTTCAGAGTACTCCCAGAGCAAGTTTTGAAGCATCCATTGGATGATCATGAAGTGAGAATTTGAGATCCAAGTCTTTCTATGAATTGGAGAGGTATCAGGAAACTGAGAAGGCATAGAGTCCTAGTTGCAGATTCTATGTGTACTTTAGTGACTTCTTCTCAGGGATCTCAACACAGCCTACCTGTAGCTTAAGGCCATAAGCTTTTAAAGGCTTATAATAGTTATAATATATATAATTATAATATATTTTTATTTATGATTATTTTTATTATATATTTATATATAATTATATAAATATATAATTACATATTATTATAGTAAGCATTAGTAATAAGTAATAAGAATATAATAAGAGTTATATAACAATAAATTCAGACTACTGAATTAATATACAGTAAAGAAGAGTGTATATTCATTTACCATAGAGAATCTGCAGTTCAGGTGGCTGGTAAGAAATCAACCAGTCAACGACAAGCTGGCATTAGAGCACACTGTTTGTACTCCATTCACTGGGAGCTCTGTTCACTTCATTCCCATTGTAAAATCTGCATGGGCAGGCCTTCACTTTCCATAACTTGACAAAGGTTCTCAAGTGCCATAGATAGGAGAAAAGCATAATGATTACCCTTTCATCAATACACAGAGTTCAAGTGGGGTAGGTTCCTCTCTTGAGGTCCAGGATCCCACATTTCTTCTATAGGACTTTCCACTGATGAGAAGGGTCTATATCTGCTCTAATCAGCATTACAGAGAATGTCAGGGTCAGATTACTTTCTTTTTCATGAGTGCCCTGCGTTTCTGTTAGAAGCTGGAGAGGATCAATTCTATTCAGTGTATTTGGGTACTTACTGTACCTGAACTCATGCATCTGAAGTGGTCTCTGGTGTGACATGATATAACTGAAAGAGATGATTCAAAAGCCAGTTTACATGGGTATATCAGATCATGCTATATTGTGTACAGATTTCTCCACCATCAAGCCGTTTTTCTTTTTTTTTATTTTTATCCTTTTTTTTAATTAGTAATACTGACTCCTTTTTCTTTGTTGCTTAAGTTTAATTTGCAATTTTACTCTGGGAATTGAAACAAAATAGTTTCTTTCTGAAGTTGGGTGAAATTCAGTCTGGCATTTCAGTTTAGATTTTGATTAATTTGTTTACTCTTTGCTTCAGTTTTGAGAGTATTCTGTAGGCGCATACCAAAAAAAAAGATTTTCATCTCTTCTGGAGAAGTTGGTTTGTCCTGCTTTCCTCTAAGTACGGCCTTCTTTATATGATGAAATACTACCAACTAGATAGTCGTAGGGATTCGGCAGTGCCTACGATGAAAAGCTGGCTGATAGCTGTGTATCAGTTCCAAGTGATTCACTGCACAGATTCATAGCTTTGGAAGTGGTGAGTACATGTCTGAGAGGTGCAATAATCTGCACATCCCATGTTGTTTTATGGAGGAGACTTTGCAGGTAAAGGTTCTTATGGACCAACTTGAAATCAACAGATGCATTGTATTAGGCTAGTGACAGTAACCTGAACACTCACAAATATTTGACAGTTCAGTTTGCAAAGGTAAACATCTTCCTTTAATATACTCGTATTGTTTGCATTCTCATTAGATTATGGCAGTGCTGGTGCTTGCTCCTTTTTCTGAAGATTTATAAGTACTGAACGTCTTGATTGTTATTTTCACTAATACTTACCTATGGGCATACAAATGCCTGGTATTCTGTGGTGTTATGAATGGAAGTTAAAACTCAATATTCCATCTGCTTGGCAGCTTGTGTGTCCACAAATCTAGATAATTATTCATAAATTTAGTTTCATGCTTTATTATGCTTAAAGTTTAGTTTTAATCATCTGAAACCTGGTTTACTAGTGCTACATTTGCCTACATTCACAAAGTAAGTACTGTGAGTTGCTTCCATTACTTCCTCACTGAAAAAAGTATTAACATTTATGCATAAGAAGATGAGGCCCTTGTAACAAGGGTGAAGGTTAGTCATTCGCTTCCCCTGTAAAGGATTGATTTGTGATATTAGATAGTACTAGGACATACTTCACACGAGACCTTCCTTTCCACAAAAGAATTTCACAGGCATGGAGTTGGGAATTGGAAAGGCTGCTTTCACTACAGTATTCTTGCACTGGCAGGGGAATATATGCATGAGCACTAATGAGTATGCTGGAGAAGTGAGGAGCCTGGATTAAGATAAGCTAAAACACCTCCTGTGTTCCTGCTGGGAGAGAAGTGAATTTCTAACAAGTTGTGAGTTTATATGTTTGTAGCGTATGTGTCTGTGCACACACATCTATCCATATTCTCTCACATTCCTGTATATATTTAGTTTACTGCTGAAATTATGTATTGTTCAATAGATGCAGCTGTTAACTCAGTTCCATTTTATTCTTTTCTGGGAAGAAGGATGGGTTTGGAAAACAATGGGCATTGCAGTGTAGAATTCTGTTAGCACGAAATAAAAATACAAGTGGTGTTTAAAATAAATATGTAAAAATAATATTCAGAGTACTGAAATGATCAAAATGAATCATGGGAGGAACTGATGCAAAATGCAGGTATTGCAGAATCCAAATGATTATATTCATGAGGTTCATAATTATTTAATTCTAGATATACGCACTATAGTGTATATAGGCTAAAATGTATTGCAGGTTTACAGCTGACTAGCTGTTTTATGTGGCAGAATGTAGTCTTTGCATATTTATTAAAATTATTCATAACTGGTGCTGCCTACATGAACTGCTCTATTCTTCTGTCTCACTTCAGTACATTATCTGAACCATTTTCTCATGACACTGTAATGGAAATTTGTCTAAGTTTTAGAGTGATCTATGGGGCATTTTCCAAAACTCCCATCAGCATCTCTTAAAAACATGTATTTGCAGTTTACATTTAGCAATGCTTTCAAAGGGTTTAGTAGCAATAAATATTTTCTATATATATTTGTTTGCTGCTTTTGTTAAAAAAAAAAAAAGATTATATTTAGGTGAAAAAAGGATATACATTCAAAAAAGTTCGAATAGGCATTTAATTAAATTTTCTGTGGTTATCCATTCTCCAGCTTCTTTTACAGATATCATAGGATGGCAAAACATGTTCACAGTGTGATTTTATAACCTTTCCCACAGATATCCCAGCAAAGTTATAAAAATCAATTATATATCTACTGAGTGTGTGGTGCCTCACCTTTGTTCCCCCGGATTGGTCATGGCAGCAAGACTCTTTTTGAAGGGTCGGTGCGTGACAGGGGGAAGCAGGATGGGAAGGTTTTCAGGCTTTCTGCTAATCTGATATGCAGTTAGTGACTATAAAATAGTCGCAGTTGTACAAATGATTAGCTAATTTGTGTATACAGAATTTAAACAGAAGTCTGCCTGTACCAATATCCAGAAATAAGCTGAGATTGTACATCTAGTATATCTTATTTTGTCAACCATGTTTGGAGTTCTTTTTAAGTAATTTGGAAGAGCACAAGAAGAAAATGTTTAGTTTTCAGGAGGAAAAATTTAGCTTAAAACACTTCCACGTTAGGAGCGTAGAGCAGTTATAAGTTGTTTGGAGCTTGTGTAGAATCATAGAATGATTTGTGTTGAAAGAGACCTTAAGGATCATCTAGTTCCAATCCACCTGCCATAGACAGAGGCCCTTCCTACTAGACCAACTTGCTCAAAGCCCTGTCCAGCCTGGCCTTGAACACTGCCAGGATGGGACATAAAAAGAAATGTAAAAAAGAGTAAAGCTGAAGGAGCATGATACTGTTAGCTGTTCTGCTTTATGGTGGGTCCCCTGGAAAAGGACTGCTGTTTGCATGACGATGCAGCACCTGTAGTGAAATTCTGCACAAACTGTCAGATGAACACTTTCCATTTGATTGAATATGTCTTGGTGGAGAATAAGGGAACAGTTCTTTTTTATGCATTGTTATTTCATGTTGTTGCGGTTTAAGCCACTATAACTCACCCAGTTCACTCACTCACTCCCCCCTCTTTCTTCCCCCCAGCTCCTGGGGGGGGATGGGGAGGAGAATCATAAGAATGCAACTCCCACAGGTTGAGATAAGAACAGTTCAGTAACTAAGGAATAACACAAATCACTGCTGCTACCACCAATAATAATAAAAGAGAAATACAAAGAAAGAGAATACAAATGCTCACCACCCGATACCAAGCCCGACCCAGCAGTGAACCCCCCTTCCGGGTCTCTGCCCTCTGTTTTTACATCCTGGGCATGATGTACTGTGGTATGAAATACCTCTTTGGTCAGTTTGGGTCAGGTGTCCTGTCTCTGCTTCCTCCTGGCTTCCCCTCCTCCCTCCAGAGCATGAGACTTAGAAAGTCCTTGACCAGACCAAAGCATTCTAAGCAGTAAGGGAAAACATTAGTGTTATCAGTGCTGTTCCCAGGCCAAAATTCAAAAACACAGCGCTGCACCAGCTACCAAGAAGGAGAAAAATGACTGCTGCTGCTGAATCCAGGACACATCTTGCTGGAATATACCCAGATTCCCATTTATAATTAGACAACAGTTAAACACGTTCACTCAAAAACTAACCATGACAAATTGTTTCATGACCACCACTGCCATGACCATGCTTTGTCCACAGAGTGCCTGAGGTACAGCAGTTGCTTTGCATTCAGATAAAAGACAGAGTCTCAGCTGTGTGCTCCCTGTTCCCAGAGAAGGGCAGTGTGAATCTGTTTATCAAAGGATTTTGCAGAGCATTGACATTATTTGTACTCCAAGGGGTGCAGGAAATCCTCTTGTAAGATGAAGGTCTTCCACATAGGCATAGTGCTGTAAATAAAATGGGAAAAAAATGAGAAATAAGGAAAGCTAGAAGAAAAAAAAATACAATTATGTATGTTTACCATATCTCTCTGGGAAGATTTCTGTCTGGATTTCCTGGCCAAGTGGAAGTATCCATAAGGAGAAATACGAGATATGTTTTTTTAACCAGCATATTTGTCCACTTTCTGTCTGAGCTCACTCTCTATAGAAACTACAGTACCTTTCTGTTCTGATACTTGTTCACTTAATTCCTGTGCTCAAACGTTTGGGACTGTTGTACTGGGGTTTTGGGGGCTGCCTTCTATTTTAACTTTTCAGCAGAATAGCATGTGAGAAGTCTTCTTTCTCTGCAGAAAGTGGGACACTGTGGTTCAAGCCAGTAGGCTTACAGTGGAAACGTGTTATTCAACTTCATTGTCTTGGGCAGAACCAAAATCTCCTCTCACAAATGACCCCTGTGCCTCTTTCCCAAACTAAGGGTGTTGTGTTGTAATGGTCTGTACATGCGGGTGTTCTTCTCTGAAGCAATGTGGTAAGAGAAATCAGTTCCTAGATGGTGGTTGCTAGTAATTTTTGCTGTAGCAAGTGGAAAAGAAAAGTACTTGAAGTGACTGGATTCCAGAACCTTATACAGCCAGATAGCTGCAAATATCAAACTATGTACTGGTTTGAGAGGGGTAACCCAGACAAACAGCAGAGCAGTGCATGACAAAGTGCCTCAAACCGTCTCTGACATTGTATTTTGCGCTACAGTTAGCAAAATGATTTTCACTGTATGCATGTGTAGGTTTTACACCTCTAGTTGGGCAGCAGTTTAAGTGAAGCACACAGTTGTCTGAACAGCCTCTTCCTATCTATTCTGCCAGCACAAGCCATGTAGATAAAAGATACTTGGTGGGCTTTTGGGGAGTTTTGTTATTGGAAGCAGTTTCTTTCTGGATATCCAGCACAAAAAAGTGGCAGACTGTCTGGAAGCTACTGAGAGACCAGGACAGGCTTGTGCTTACAAGCTAAAACTGAGCTTGTGGTATTAATTTCCTTGCTAAGTCTTGGCAAGCAGTGACACTTCCTACTAGCTGTGGGTTTCAGACTCAAGGGTTACTGTCAGCGCAATTGCTTTGGGGATGAAAGATGGGCCACTTGGAAAGCTTAACCTTTCTTTTCTCCGTCAGAGAGCAGATAACCCTTTTCCCTATCAGACCAGCACATCAATTCTAGCAGGGGAGGCTGAAAGTTTTCAGACTTTCTAACCAACATAATAGACAATTTGAGCCAAAAACTACCCTTGGTCAGCCCTTCCGTAACAGCGGCCAATGAGATACCATCATCAATTTTTTTCTACCCTTTGCTTTCCTGTGAAGCTGCTCCATTGAAGGGAAATGCTTAATGCTGTTGCTGTTAGAATCTCAGAAAGTTTTCAAGTCATTAAAAAAATGCTAGCTCAAACTTTCGGCCTTGTTCCTGAAGTCTGCTTTAATGTAATTGTTATTTATGGCATTACAGAGCGGTAAACAGCTGCTCATGCCTGCTGGGTTTTTTTGCTTTTGGTTTGTTGGGTGTTGTGGATTTTTTCCACCTAATGATGCCAACAAAAGTGACCTGGTGTTTTTCCCTTAATTAAAATGGTCCTTTGTGAATTAGTGTGTGAAAATCACGGGATACAGCACTAATTGGAGTTTAGGCAACTGCTTCCCTAACCTTTCACAGTGAAACTTCTAAATGAAATGTTTCAGTTTTCATTTAGTAGCTTGAGAGTTTTTCATAGCTAGATACAGAATGACGTTTCTTGACCTTTTCAGACAAATATGTTGGCTTTTTTCTGAATAAAACCCTTTTACCGCATCATTCATTTGTGGCTAGTCTTACCTGTGGTTTGACTGCTTGAGCTCCCAGTTCTACACTGTTCTACAATGGGCGTCTTAAGGATATAAGGAAAGGTTTTCTGTGTCAGACCCATGACCCATTGAGTGCAGCAGCCTTACCCCAAGAGGCTGCCGGGGATACTGTTCAGGGAGAATACACAGGACTGGCTGCTACCTGCAGTCTCTTCCCTTTGCTCTCTCCCAGCATCTAGAGATGTGGTATTAGGGGTGATGGAGAGTGCACCCCTGACTCTTCCTTTTATCACCTAGTTTTGAGCCTGTTGTCAGCAGATTTATCTCTTTTTTTTTTTTTGAAGCTCCTGAGACTGTATGCCAGCACCTGCTGTGCCAACAATATCTGGAAGTTCACTAACTGCTATGGCTTTTTCTCTGTTTGAACTGGTCCTTTTGCTTGATCAAGGGCCAAATGTGGAAATAGGACTTATTTTACTAAGACTCAATTTTTTTTTTGCTAATACATAGATAAGGATAGTGACAAAGAACCACCAGTGTAGCTGGACCAGCCATAACTTTTCAGATGAGATATTGTCATGCAGAAATGAACTGAGCACCACTGTTTGATATAAGCCACTGTGTACGAAGTAATACACTGCACCTTATTCCTATAGGTGCTACACAACAGCTTCAGGAGCATTGGTCTGGTTATGTGGTTTGTGAGTTGGCAGGTGCACAGTATACAGGACTGTAAGAGTAGTGCAGCACCATGGAGCTGTGTTGGGAACATAAGAAGGGTAATAATGTCACTGCAGTACTACAGTCAGGCAAGTTGGCATGACAGTAGTGCCCTAAAGAATTTACTTCAGGAAGATGAATACTTGCTTCACTGAAAAAATCCAGAGTAAGGTCACTGATAATGTTTACAGTTTCTTATGCCTTTAAACTATGATTATATTCTGGAATTTCACAAGCCAGATTTTTGTCAGGGGTATATAGAAATAGCAGAGGATTTTGACAGTGTTAATGGGTTTTAAGTATAAAATTCTAGGTGTTCTAATTGCACTAAATGCTGAAGATTGCCATTTTGGAGGACAGCACTCCTCCATAGATTTTGGACACCAATTATCAATCTGTGCTGCAACAGACTAGATCAAAATAAATATTTCTGCCTGGAATTCACATAGCCTCTTTGAGAGACGAGATTAATATGGTTACTGTTCGACTCTTATGTTCTCAATCAGTTAAGTATGTGCACTTGTCATTCATATTCTGGTTTTAGGTTGTTATTCTGACAGAAGAGTCTCTGAGGAATGAAGGGAGAGCCAGTTTGAAGAGTAAAGTGATGTAACGTTTCTCACTGTTAGGGAAGCCGGCTGTTAGACTTTGAACATTATTTATTCATTTGATGCTGCTATTTGTTTCAGACCTCTGCAATATGTTACTGACAGTAACTAGACCATCCATCTCCCTTTAGGATTTCTACTGATTGCTAATTTTGTTAACTAAGTGGTGGGAGAAGTTCAAAATGTGTTACATGTAAAAGGACAGGGTTCTATTAGGGTTTTTTTCCTAATACCGTGCTCCCATACTGTGTTGCATGAGAGGGTTTTCTGATGTTGGCACATGCACTGAAAAAAACATCATGTAGGCCTTGCAGATCATTTCAGTTGGTGCTCGAGTGTTCTAAAAGTCATGCAAATGAGCTTCCATTGTAGTTGCTTTCCAGTGGTTGGAAATATAACTGTTGTATTCAGAGGGGTTAAAACAACTAACTGAACGCAATTACTGGCAACATTGATTTTTTTTCATTAGTTGGCTGAACCTTTTGGAACTTGAAATCTCTAAAGACAGCATCTGAAATGTGTTACTGCTTTTGTTGCTGTTATGATTATTAAATTTGGGATGCTACCAAAATGTCCTGGCTGATGCTCAAATAAATACAAGACATGATCTCCTGATCTCGAGAACTAAGGAGTCAGAAAGACAGAACAATGTCAAAGAGAATAAGCATTTCCCAAATGTCTTATAATTTCATGGTTATTTTTGATAACTGTTTAGATGATTTGCAATATCAATTAGATCTCACTGAAAATATTGAGTTATAAGGGGGTAATTCCTTGCCATGGCATAGCAGGAGAGATTTGTCCATGCAAGAGTTGGTGGTAGAACATTGTTAGTTTGCTGTGTGGGAAATGGGTGAATGGGCAATAAATCTAGCATCATTGATAGGGCAGAGCAAATGTGATTGATGCAGAAAAAAGGATGGTCTTTTTGTATCAGTTGAAACAACTAAACCAGAACCAAGTAATGAGAAACAGAAAATTGAGCACAATGCACTGAAGAAGGATTAACTTTTTTGGTAACTTCTACTATGGACTGGAAAGGAGTGATATATATATATATATATATATATATGCAGAGGAAAATTATGTTCTTTACTGTTTAGGCAGTGGGGAATAGCCACATTTTCAGTGTTGTGAAGGAAACTGCATCAGGATTCAAATCTCAATTGCTCCAAAATTTGTTTGATTTCTAATGGAATAATTTTCAAGACTTTGCAACAGAACAGAATGACCACGAATGCTTGAAAAGATTTTTTTGAGTCTTCAGCCTTTGTCATGGAAGAATGTGAACAGAAAACTATCAAGCTTCTTAATAAACAAAAATAAGTATTTAAAATGGAGAAGTGTGCTACAGCATGCTTACCACCTTATGAGGTTGTTTTCTGCTCAAGTATGACTTTCAAAAGATTTTTCCTTTGAGGATTTTTGGAAACAGCGACAAAGCCTGAAAGATTGTCCTTTGTAGGTCAGATTTCAAAATTTCCGTGTAAAAAGATGAAATAAATAGAATTTAACTGTTGCATCAGGCAAATTTTTCTTTCTTTTTGAGCTGAGAAGATAATTGGGAGAAAGTAAGAAAAAAAGTTGATGCATCAAAGATACAAGTCTAAGTTTGCTGTTCTTTATTAAGTATTCCATTTTATTCATCCTATGGTAGACAGGTGGTGTATGGTCAATTACTGAACCATGCTGCAACTCACCTTGGTCAGAACTCACACCTTGTGTGTGTCTGAATTGGTTTCCTGAGTGAAATCAACAACTGATTTGGTATTTTGTTTGAAACACCTATTGTTTCAGTCTTCAGAGCAGTTACTGTGCATATTATAACTGAAATAAAAAGATATTCCTGCAAGCTTGATGTGCTTGAGTTTTTCACATTGCAGTGGAAGAAGAAATTATGCAAAACACAGGTTTTCAAGCACAGGGAGGCCTTTTTTTTAGTTAGAATTGAATGCGTAGGTTAAAAAAAGGGCTTGATGAGGAAGGTTTTAGGGAGAGGAAACAAGGAAATATCTCTTAAAAAGTTAAGTGCCCCATCAGACTTGTTGGACTGTGCACAGTAGCCAGGTTAGGGTCATAGAACACTGCAGTCATAGAATAGTTACTCAACATGTTCATTTATGATCTCAACTTGGGTAAGATGATTTAGTCTTCCATAGTTCACTTCTGCCACTCAGTAAATCACCCTTTCTTGTGCCAGTACTCTTTGCTAGGGTAGAGCAAACCCCTCAGCTCCATCACACAGGGGATGCAGCCCACCCATAAACCTGCTATAGGTCTTTTGTGAGATGAGGTCCAACACATTCTGACTGCTTTGACCTTTGTGCAGGTGTGGTGATCAGGCAGAGCATGTGCATGGAAGTACAGTAATGCCAGAACATCCTAAATACAAAGTGTTACAGGTCTTCTCAACAGTCTGCCAGTCTCTGCCATGAAGTGGCATGTATGCTGGCTTTTCTTGTCCTTCATTCTCTGCCCTATAATATTAGTAATTTGCAGATTATACAGCCAGCAATTCAGTATTTAGTACCAGGAATGTTTTATGTATCTATCTTTCTCTAAGCAGAGAGAGTGACATGGTCCCAGGGATCCTTATCATCTCAGATAACTATGTTGCTGTTGTACAAAAGGGCTTAAAAGTAATCTGATTCAGAGACCTGTGTGCTGAAATGCTATTTGATATGGTCTTTGAGAGATAAATATAAACTTTTTAAATGTTGAAAAGCATTAGTAGAAATTGCTACCCAACATTTATGATGGAGGAAGAGAGGGGAGTAAGGAAGGAGAAATAACTGGTTTAGGGACTGAAGTTAAGTGAGAGACACCATGTCCTCACACCTAAGCACCACCTCAGTAAAGATGAGCAGTGGTATTTCACAGCAAAGCCCAGCAGTTCAAAGAGGTGTGCTTAAATATGCCATATACTTTATTCTTTATTTTTTTGGTCTTTTTGCTTACTTAGACATATGTTACCTGGGTGTTTGTACAGAAGCCAAATTTAAAATGGCTGTTTCAAGATCCATGAACCTGATAACGTTGGGTGCACACAATGAAAGCAAGTGTTTACTGTGCATCACTGTTACTTGTAGAATTATTTAAAGAACTAAGTATTTTGTTGCCACCTTTCCTCTATTTACATCTCCTATTTTTTTTGGTTTATGAGCAGAAAAAGCAAACTGTCACTATTTTGTTGTAAATTGAAGCTTTTAATATCTGTGTCTGTTCTACAGCATTTGTCAGCTGTGAATATTCTGTCAGTAGAAAATAAAAATAGCAGGAAATCTCAGCAACAGTGACACTGAGAATTTATCTGCTTATGCTCAAAAAGGTGTAAAATACAGGCTTCAAGAATAAGCAATTGTAGTTTTTCTTTCAAAAAAAAAAAATTTTTGCATTTCCTGTGGCTAACAGTAAACTCTATATAAATCACTGCCAAAATAAATAACATGTAATATAGTAATCTACACTAAAAACTATTAAACCCATTAAGCGGTAAGAGATGGCCAAATATGTATTGTTTGTCAGACTTCAGCATTGGGTGCACTGTTGGACACATAGATGAAGTTGTAGAAATGCTCTGAAGAGTTTTGCTCAATAACAGGAATGTTTTACTAACTTGTAAAATTTGACTGTCGTGTCAGGGTGTTTTCAAGTAAAAAATAAAAAGGCATTTTAGATGTGAACCATTCAAATAGCATTATTTTATTTAGCCTGGAAAAGTGGTTGGTAAAATAAGGATATATAAAAAAGTTAAATTCAAAGTTTATGTCTGTAGGCAAACTATGCAATTTTGTTGTTCTTATTTTTCAGTATTTCTGAGAGAGGTACTCTTTTTGGTAATTATCTTGTCACTGGCTTTCAATTTCAGGTTTTCTTTATTGCTCTGTAGTACTTCTCCTTAAGTAAAAAAAAAAAAAAAAGAAATGAGGGTGGTTTTATGAACTTTTCTTTATTGTTTTTATTTGTAAGTGAAGCATGACCAAAGGAATGGTACAAACCCTGAAGTACAACTGGTTTAAATTGTGGTAGATCTTTTGTTACAGAACAGGAATATTTTGGGACAACCCTGGCAGGATTTCTCCTTCTTCGTAGCGGAAGTTTTTCACTTGCAATGAGATTAGTTCACTTCTACAATCAGAAGTGCGTTATGCAGTGATAGGACAAGGGGTAATGGGTTCAAACTGAAACAGGGGAAGTTTAGATTGGATCTGAGGAAGAAATTCTTTACTGTAAGGGTGGTGAGGCACTGGAATGGGTTGCCCGGGGAAGTTGTGAATGCTCCATCACTGGTGGTGTTCAGAGCCGGGTTGGACATAGCCTTGGGTGGCATGATTAAGTGGGAGGTGTCCCTGCCCCTGGCAGGGGGGTTGGAACTTGGTGATCTTAAGGTCCTTTCCATCCCCAACTATTCTATGATTCTATGATTCTATATCCAGCATAAAATACTGTTTTCCAGCTAATGCCATTTCTGTTTCTGACTCACTTTTCTCTCATTTCATTTGTAAAGCTTCTAACAAGTTAGTGTTATGGTTTTAGTCTTAGCAAATATCTTGGCAATTACCCGTGTCTCTTTCTGTTCAGTAGGGAATGGCTAATTTTTAATTGCGTTCCTTTTTCCTGGCAGCCACAAAGCCAGTAGATACCATTTTCCTTTCCAATAAACCATCTCATTCACAATCCTCCCTTGGAATTGTGAGGCTCGTTTTGCCAAAAGATGAAACTGATTAGAAAGAGAAAAACACTTTCTATTTTAGGAGAGGGTCTACAGAAATTTTATCTGGTCAGAAAGAAGTGTTACAAGATTGAATTCCTGTCCTCTGTAGATGTAATTTTTGTGTGACAGAGCCTTCAGTCTGCTGTCAGTGTCTGTCAAGAGTAATATGGAAATATAAGGAAGGGGGGGAAACTTAGCTAGAGAAGGAGAAAATTACTCTTTGGGTAAATACTTTTTGTTTGTTTATTTCACAGCAAAGGCTTGAGTCTGTTCCTGAAGTAAAGGTCAGCACAACCTAGAAGGGCCTGGCAGGGAGATTGTGACACATAAGAATTTGTTTAATTTAGGAAAAAAGAAAAAAAAGTCTTAATTCCCTCTCTTTTTCCTGTTGGATTTTGTTGGGCAGAAATTGTATTCTAGCTAGGGATCATGATAAAAATGCTTTTGTCTTAGAAGTCATTAGGCCAATTGAAGTCTGTAAACTAATTTCTCGTACTCGTAACTTTCAAAATATTTATTATGTTAAGATTATACATACCTGTATCTAAAAGTGATTCGTGTAGTATGCATCTGTAAAATAAGAACAAAATCTCTTCAGCCTGAAGTAACATAGAAAAGAATAGTGGAAAAATGAGTCCATTGTATAACAAAACAAAGTTTAGCATGTCTGCAGATTTATAGCAGAAATAGTTGGAGGGTTGCAGATTCGGAGCTTATAGGCTTTCATTGTCTTTACCTGTTTAGGAAGGGAGGACATTAAAATTAATTAAATTAATAGATAACCAATGTTGGAAAACTGTGCATTCAGTGGAGAATTATAAGATAAGTAAATCAAATGTGCAGAAATAGATTTGAGCTCTCCACCTTGGAAAGGAAATGATCAACCAGGATGTGTTAGAGAACTGCAAAATAGTCAGTGGCATGACCCAGATGAATAAGGAACTTTGCTCAGTATTTCTCATAATTTAGGAATGATGACAAATAATCTGGGACATATGTAGAACAAACAGGAGGAAGGAATGAGGTGGTTTGGTTGGTTTTTTGTCAAGTCATTCAGTGGCAGGGACAATATAAACTTGTTCCAGAAGCAGTTAGACAGACTCATGGAATAAAGTCCCAACAAATAAGATACACAAGGTGTGACCCCAGTTCAGGAATTTTCTAGAACTACTGGAAGAGGATCTGCGACTGGAATAAATGGTTGCTCTGGGTCAAAAAAGGCTCATGCAGTCCTGTAGTTGATAACACACAATGCGGGTACAAAGGTACATGTACGAAGAAGTTTCGTATGCCACATCGTGTTCTCTTGATTCTAGGGTCATTAAGAAATGCGTATATTAAGGGTGAACTCTTGGTGTGCAGCTAGTCAAACACTTGGCTTGTGAAGAATCTCCTTTGCTGCTTAAATTAAGACAAGAGCACTCCCCTTCCTATCCCCTGCTTAAATTAAGACAAGAGCACTCCCCTTCCTATCCTCATCACTGTTATCCCCACAGAAAAAGAAATTGTGGTGCACAGACCAGGTAGGAACAGGCACATTGATTTGGATAATGCTGGGATGTCGCATATGTATCTGCAGAGCAGTTAATAAACAGCTTCTGTACTGACACAGATATCTGCAGCGTATGTAGGAACATTTGTCTGTAACACCCCCTGATCCAGGTACTGCATCTGGCTACACTATTCCCCCCCAGGTACAATTTTTGCCTCTGGGAAGGAGCTGCATTTCAGTCTCTTGGTCATTCCTTGCATGTAGCCAGAGTACCTGTGTTCTGGGTAAATGCATAATATTTGCGTTATTGGAGATGGATCCACCTAAAGCTATGGTGGGCAGAAAAGCTTTTATTCAGTGGTATAGAGATGGTGTGAGTTAGAAGGAGGTTGTATAGAAGTCACTTGTGGGTGACATAAGGAGGTTGACACATACCAAAGAGGAGATGCACTGAGACTTGGGGTTGAGAATACCCCTTTGTATGGATTTTTTTTCCCTCTCACCTATGCACCTACACGTTATGTCAGCCATCTGTTTGACATACTCTGCTGAAGAGTATATGGCAGAGGGCCACATACTTCAAGTGGCGTTTAGCTGAAGAGGAGCTAGCAGTTGTAATGTGCTGCGAGGTCCCAAAGAAGGAGTTTCTCCAGTGCTGTTTCCATTGCAGGGCATAGATACTGCTGGTGAAAGCAGACTTGTTTTCCTCTGAGGTGCAGTGTCTTCTGTTACCTGTTGGGTTCTACTGATTTGGAATGGATAAATGCAGTCTGACATGTCACTTGTGCAAGGTTGCTGACCCATGGTCTACAGAGAGTCTAACTACTGCATTGCCTGCGAGGCTATGATTAATTCAGGGGCGGTTCAGCTTTCGAGGCTGGAAGCTATTTTTAATATCTCAGCTGCTACAAGTGTTCTTCCCTGTCCTTTCTTCAGTGCTGAGGCTTCAGATCAAGGGTCACACCACCTTCCAGTATACCAGCTGCTCCCTAAGACCTGCCAAAATGCACCCTTGTGTCCTGTGACAAAGGTGCTTTGCCCCTACAGCGTGTCACCTGCCAGTTACTTCATGACTGGAGGATGATGTGGGCAGCTCCTGCACGAGCAGCTCATGAACTGTAAATTCATGGCCTGGCATGCTGGTGACTTGTCCATCAAATCGTGCAGTTGCAGTAACTGCAATCTGCATCTTAGGGGGTCATTGTCCATCTTGCTTTTACATATGTTCAGCATGCATATGATTTTAGGCAAGTTTTGAAACACCTAGAACTTAAATGTTTCTCTTGTACTCATAAAATCTCTCACCTCCATTTCAACAGAGTTATAGAAGCTTCAAAGCAACCATATAATGGTATGAC
Source organism: Forpus xanthops (assembly GCA_032466535.1). Taxonomy (NCBI): domain Eukaryota; kingdom Metazoa; phylum Chordata; class Aves; order Psittaciformes; family Psittacidae; genus Forpus; species Forpus xanthops. Next base: position 30,552 of record JASSUY010014645.1, on the reverse strand, counting down.
ATAGTTTTAACAATACCTAGTGGCCCCAGTTCTCATTTATGTTTCTTGGATTTGTAACTCCAACAGCAGTATTTTTAAAAGTCAGATAAAGTGTTTTTATCTATTGGTTATATTTTTTGATGCTTTGGGAGACATGTTTAGTTTTTATGTTGGAAGCTGCCAGGCTATTTTAGAACCCTCTGAAAAACGTTGTCTGAGAAGTGGAGTAATCGTATAGCAAGGCTTTGGGAAATCACAGGTCTTCAATCAGAGTTTCTAGTAAATATGTTAGATCTGTAGATAGCTTTAAAGGCAACACTTCTAAGGAGGGTGTGTTGCAGAAATAACATTTGTCATTAAGTCTTTCCTCCCAGGTAAGCACTCTTAGTTCAGCACTCAGCAAGCAGGGCTTGGTGTGAGACAAATGCCTCACTGGTGCTTCTCCTCCCAGAGGACTCTCCCTGTGCTTGGAATAAATAGTCTAGCTAATTGCTTTGATGTTTTTAAGAAAGCTTTTTTGCCATCTTCTGTCCCCGTGCCTTTCACACTTCAAAGTTTGAGCACATATTTCTTTCTTTCAGTCCCGTTTTATTGTGGGGTGCTGCTGGTTTAAATGGCTTTACTGTATGAATTGGTTCAGTAGCTCGGGTGGATTGGTTCAGTGACAAATGCCTTTCAGAGTTGTTCCTCAGACCCTCAGAATAGTGCTCTGGTATGACAGGTGATTCTGGTGCCATTAAAACAGGAAATCTCAATAAAATGAGACACATTTTTTACTCACATGTGCGTGATGGTGATCATTTTTAATTTTCTTAACAGTCTGCACGTAAAATAATGTCTATGTGTGTGTGTGTAAAAGAGTGTGTATACGTGTGTAATTTAATGAATGGGTCTTTTTTCCTTTTCACCTGTCCCAATCCTAAAAACAAAAAGGAAAAAGAAAAAAAAACTTTCTTAGAAAAGTTTTGATTAATGCATTGCTTCAGAATTCTAGCATCAAGAAACAGAAGAAATGTATTTTGAGTAACTGGATTTTTCTGGAAGACCTGCTTTTAAAAGATGACATGTTAAAAGTGGCTTTATATCTTTGCCTAGGTTAAGTGATATACCGAATGCTTTTGATATAATATTTGTGTTTCATCTGAAGGCTGTAAATATTTTTTCAGATCAGCCTCTGATATCCCTATGTCTAGCAGAAATTCTCCCTCTAACTGAAGCATATCCATCATTCTTTAGGGAATCCATCATTGCACATCCAAATTCAATAGGAGATGATATCTCATTATACTTCCAGTGAGTCACTGTGTTTATGGATTTAACTGTTATTGTCCATATGTATCATCTTCAATTCAGCGTGTTGGGTACTGTGGGACTTACTCCCTGTACTCTGTAGACCATAGGTTGCTGTTGTGTGGTGCTGGGCCTTCCCAAGGCCTGTTTTATCTGAGAGTGGTATCAACAGATAGCAGTTGAATTTTGTCATTGCAGGGTTTATATATTCAGTTTTGTTAAAATGAGAGGCTTTGGTTTAGCTTGTAATGCCAAGAAGTCTAATCTGATTTGATAGTTGGGTTTTCACGTAGTGTTTTTTTCACAGCCATCACAGAAGATTACATGTATATATTTACCCTTGTTTAGTTATTGAGTGTTATGTGAACTGTCAATAAATGTTCACCAATTCTACATAGATATTTCAGTTCTTTTAAGGATTGAAAAACATAAGGTGTATTCAAATTGAAACTTCAAGAAATCTTAATTGTGATGGAGTATGTAACACTTGATGACATTTTCACTTACAGAAGTATATTTTTTAAAAGAAGATGCTTCACATAGCTTGACATGTCCTTCAGGCATGTCCATTTTAACTGACTACGAATGATTAGTTGAAAACTGTTTTCTTTTCTGCTTGTAATTACAGTAAGATACCTTGTGACCTTGTTGCAACCTTCCTAAAAAAAGAAATGAAAACACAAAGAACCAGGTGTACTTTTTTAACGATGAGAAATACAGTAAAGATTACACAGGGTTAGAGGTCAGTAAAATGCATTTTCATAAACAATTATAGAAAAGAATTGAGGATATAGGTTTGCAAATAAAGCATAAGACTCATGAGGATCTGTGCTTCTGTGGCAGGCAGCAGTAGTTGCTGGTAACTCAGGAAGAGGAAGAAGTTAATTATAAGATCATAACAGTCTACAGATGTTTAAAATATGAATACATTAGACAGGGTAATTTTTATTTATCTATTTAATTTTTTAGCTTCTATTGTAGGTGGGATATGGAGAGAGTTTGAGCCTGAATGCTACAGAAGACTTTCTTGTAGCAAGATACAAGTGAATTAACTCTTTAGATCGTAGTTTCCCCTGAAGTACTTAAAACGTATTGTAGCAATATTTAATAAGGGGGAAATCTCATTGCTCAGAGCATGGGCTGGGTTCTGTTTCTAGCTGCTCTGGTGCTTGAAGCACTTTTCTTGGGGCCATCCAATTACAGCAGCCTGTTAACCTCTTTGGAGGAGAAAACTGAAGCCCACTTCCAGGGAGATGAATGAGATGGACCTGAGGGCAGACAGCTCACAGAATAGGCTTTTGATTAAAAAATTACCTTGTTCTTAAGTACTGATTGGGGAATTTCAGAGAAACAGATGAGAGATCCTGCTATATAAAAAATTCTTGTGTTTCCTGCTGGAAAAGTGATTGTGCAGGCTGGAAGTGGCCTAAATAACCAGCTTTTAGAAAATCATCTTTGCAGAAGAGCAGTAATTTCACTGTAGTTTTGAGGGGCAGTTGCTAGTTTCACTGACAGGTATTCCTGTTGTTCGTTACATGCTGGTAGCAGACAAGTAAAGAAGAAAAGTAATTCTCAAGGAAGATCATTATTTTCAAGCAGCAGAGTCGTGATCCAGATAATTTGGAAGCCATGTTTTAACCTCTAGAGTTCCTTCACATAATGTCGTAGGCTTGCCAAATTAGAAGAGGTGAGAACTTAAGGAATTATGAAAGCATCAGACAAATGTCCCAAGTGAGTTCCAAGAGAACAGATGGGCAGCCAGAGGAGGAGGAACATGCTTCAGTGGAGTTACTGGGGTGCTGTCAGGACTGGGCTGGCTGAGCAAGCAGTGGAGATGTGGTGTTTTAAAGCCCCCACAATTCAGTAAGCAGATGCAATGCAGAGGAGAACCTCTCTTCACATTCCCCAGTACTCACAAGCCACTTTAATAGATGTTTTGACCCTCCAGCATACTATTTCATACTAGATTAAGTCTCAAAGGGACCCTTCCAATGACAAGTCCTTTGATCCAGTGTGGCTTTCTGTATCCCACTTTTTTCCATCTTACTGTTGGTGAATTCTTGTATTCTGGGAATGGCTGGCTAATTAAGAAAGCTGCCTAGCTTCATCACTGTGTATTAGTGAGAGATTTAGTACTCTGGGTCAGCTGTGTCCTCTTAAGGGCAGATCTCATTTGATCACAGTGTCTTACAAGACAAGTTTGCTAATTCTTTTTGAATAGAGACTTGGTAAAACTGTTCTCTGTTCATTTTTTTTTATTATCCAGGCCTTGTCATGCTCTCCTTTCCTTAAAGCTGGAATGGCTTTTAAACTTTCCAAAACAGTTTTTTTCTGTTCTGGTGGGATTTCTTCAGCTTCCATCAAGTTAAACATTAGTAACTTCCAGAGAAGCAATGGGGAAGAGTTGTTACCTGCATGGTATTTCCCTGCAGATCCTCAGTTGTGGTCCTGGCCATTCAGCAGCTGCTCTTTGCTGTGCTGCTTGGCGTGATTTGTCTGCTGTGTCACTCTTCTGATTCTGACACGTATTGTCTGTCTGGCTTGACAGGTTTGTTGTACTACCATCCTGGCTTCATACTCCTGGATAAACATAGTGGTTCCTTCCTATGCCTGGCTGTTTTCCAATAGGTGTGAGGCTGCAGTGTTCATTGTCAAGATTTTGATAGGGTTTCTCAGGTTTGATGCTCCCAAAGTATGCAGCACTCATCAGTGTTTCAGCCTTCCTAAGAGGCAGTGTATATTGGTACCTGATGGAGTTTAAGAGTATTCTTGTCTGTCAAAGAAGTTGTCGCTGTCAGAACAGAAAATATTCCCTCACAGGGAAGTAACAGGAATATAGAAATCATTATTAATTCTCATACCTGTAAAGTATCCATGGCTTTTTTTTTTCTTCTTTCCTCAGTTTTTTTCTGTAGTGGCAAGGAGGGACCTTGAAGGGTTTCCTCTGTCAATTTGTGTTCATCTGTCCGAGTCTTGTATCCTGTTAAATTTAAACCTCCTTGCAGTTGGTTTTAATCTAATCTGCTGGTGTCTTTACACACTTTATGTTTTTCCAATGTATTTTAGTGATTCTATGTGTAACATTTCTGAATCATCTGTGGGCTCGTTTGTTTATAACTATTTGGCCAGTCCACCCATCAAATTCTTGAGTATTGTCTTGACAGTTGATGTCAAAGGCTAGATCTTTTATCCTGGAATGTAAGAAAAGGGTAACATGTAAAAATGTAAATTCATTGTGTCTTAACTTATTAATATATAAATGTTACATAGAACTTCTTACTATATATGTATGTTAGTATATGTTATATAGAGATATTGCCCACTGATGTAAGATGTCAAAGCTCCATCATGCTGTTCCAGCTTACACCTAACTATGACAAGCCCCATGGCGTGTAAACAGATCATACTTCAAACGTTGGTTTTATCTGTTTTTCAGAGGAAAGTCTGATCCTCAGTGTGCCAGAACGTATTCGAGCTGGCTTTAACAAGTAAGAAAAAAGTAGAGATACAACAACATAAGGCTCAGCAGTCTTGTGCAGCTGAAACACGCAGCTCTGCTTCTTCACTGCTTGCTGTTGTCTGTGCTGTCTTGGCTGAGAATCGCTTATTCCCTTTCAGTACAGACTTGCAGCTAAGGAAGGACTCATCCCTTTCTTACTCTGACATTGACCTCAGCAGAATTGCTCCTTTTCTGTGTGAGCAAACGAGAAGAGAATCAAGCCTATAATCCTGAGAAGAACTGCTTAAATTTGATCTCATGAATAAGTACTGAGTCCTAATTTCATGCTATTTCTGGTGTTCAAATGGAGACAGAAATATATTAGGGATTAAATAATAGTTTTGAAGCAGGACTGAAAATGCAGCGTTTGCAGTTGCTTCGTTGAGACCTAAACTGTGTAAGTGACCCTGGCGAGCAGACCAAACTGACTTTGTTCATTCCCTCCTGATGCTGACTGCTCTTGCCATGCAGCACTCTGGTTTTTGCTTTCTTTTAAAACAGATAAGTAGAGTAAATTATTATTAAGGGATTAGGTGCACTGAATGGCAACATATGTTCATGTTGAGTTACTGTATAGATACCTTGATATACAACTAAACCTATGTATTATAGGTGAAATTTGCATTTGTGCCCTAAAGCTTGTGTTTAGCAGTAAGTCTGTATTAAGCAGCCATCTCTTCAAGATTCTGGGGTTCAGCTCCCTGATCTGGGGCAATGTTAGCATTGTTTGGTCAGGTGTTAATGTCTTTCCTTTTAGAGAAGACAGGTTTGAAAGTGGAAGTGTCACTTTGGTAAAGCCGTGTTTGGGACTCAGGTACATGCAGTATTAGTGCCTGGTGGTTGGCGTTTGTAAAGGTGTTTTCACCTTTGCAATTCTGAGCTGCTAAAATGAAGATCGTAGAGAAACAGTTTCCAAAGTAAGATAGACTTTCCACTGTCCAGAAAATAATGCTTTCAAAGTAAGAAATAATCTCTTATTTCTACAGCCTGCATCTGTGATTAAGGTAACTGAGTAATCACCTTCTGAACTCTCTTTAGACTAATAGCAATTCTGTTTGCTGCTATTACTCTTGAGTATAGCAGGAGGATTAAACTTAATGGCTTAAAATAGAAAAGACCATATATATTGTTATTGGAATTTAGTTTCTCAAGGTTAGATTGTAACAATGAAGTATTTAAAAAAAAGAAAAAGAAAGACCAAAGCTGTTCTCTTCTGGCCCCTACACTCAAACACCTTCTTGTCTCAAATGAGGCAGTTGAGGTGTGGGCTCTGTAAGAAATCGCTCAGTAACCAACAGTAATAGCTGAGCTGTCATTTCTTAGGTGTTTTTGTTAGCTTCTGTTTTTTAACAGGGCTTCATCATCAGGCTTCATGTAGCTGCAGTTGCGTTCAGGGCAGAGGCAAAAACAGCATGTTTTTATGGTAATGAGATGTCATGTGATTCCTTTACATTTGCAGTTTGTCAAAGGCTGTTCAGGATGATACCTTAACTGCCTCCCACTGTCTGCTGGGGGCAAAGACCAGATGGGATGACACTCTTGCCAGCAAGTACAGCCCAGTGGCAGGAAAGGGCTTGCAACAAAACCAGATCATTCAGTCAGAATCCTCAACAACTATAAGCAACACAAGGAAAAGCTGTGCTGCAGTGTGGTCTGTGAAGGGTCAGTGGTGCATTCTTCCAGTTGATCAAGGAACTTTGCAAACAGCTCCATGTCTCTCATTCCAGTAGTTCCTGGTAAAGCTGTCAGGTTTGGATGCCATTTTGCAAAGTTACATTCCCTCCTGACCAGTGTTCTAGTAAGCAGGCCCTGAGGAAAGTTGTGCATTGATCTGACAGGGATGTTGAAAGATCATTACTGCTGAGCAAACCAAGGTGTTGTAAACCTGTCATGCTAATGCAGCAGTACCTAGAACAAGCTGTACTCAAACGCTCTGGTAGAAAGGAAAAAGGCTTCCTCTTTCAGTTGTGAGGCAGAGGGTCCAGTCGACCTGTCCTCATGTTCTCCTTTATCTGTGGTGTAAGAACTGCTACATTGCTGTCTGGGTTATGTTTATTTGAGTGCCATTTTAACTTTCAAGTTGCAGTAACCAGGAAGAGATCAACAAGCCAAAGATCATAAAACAGAGCCGGGGCAGAGGGGAGGAGATGTAAAGGTTTAAAAGTGATCTGCTTGGAAAAGGTCAGCAGCTTCATGCTGAGGATACCTGGCCCACAGGAGCCATTTCTGCCTTTCACACTGAGGACAAGTGAACAAGGCTCTGGCTGCTCCCGTCACCGGTTGCTTGCAGAAGTAGTTTAGTGCTAGGGACTTCTCCCTTGTAAGAAAAGCACAGCTGTCATTTAGAAAGATGTGTAGATGGTCTCAGATGAAAGTGTTAGGCACGTGGCTCTACTCACAGAGTAATTTAGCCAGTAACAGACCCACCCACTTGTTTACAAAGCCCGTCACGGTGTAGGAAAGAATGTGATGGGTTTTTTTTTTAATTCAGTTGTTATGAAAAACAGAGCAAATGAAGCAGCAGGTATGAAAAACTGCGGTTTCAAAATCTCACACCAAGTCATTCAGCCTTCATTCTTGCCAGAATTTCTTTAAAAACAAAGGGGGTGATTTGTCCGAGGTGGGACTTGAGCTGAGGGTTTCAGATAAGAGTAGGTGATAAACAGAAATATGCTTCATAAGAACTAGCTATTAAAATGTGTTTGTAGCTTTAAAAAAGGTAATGAAGTTAATGGTAACCCGCTCAGAGCATATTTTGATATTTTATTTTTGCTAATATAAGTATGGCATGATGTGCATTTTTTTAAAACCATGAATCTGTGTGTGTTTCTAAAGCCCATATCAGGAAGATGGGAAGCATTGAGGTGGGTGGGTGAACTCTGTGGCAGTAGGAATGATGGAAATGGATGCACAGTGGTAGATGAAAGCCTTTTTATTTGCTAGCTGACTGCAGCTAGTATTAAACCCTTGATCCCTTATCCTTTTTATTAGTCGGTGGAGCAATGTCATTGGCAGATTGCTTAGGAAAAATTGCATCTCAGAAACTGGAGAAACTTCTCTGGGAAAAGTATTATTCAGCTTAACCCACCCCCATTTTCAGATGCAGAATTATCAATGAGGCTTAGAGGATTTAACCCTAAAATTCCGAGAAGAAACTCTAACCCTACTGGATGCAGGGGACTGGAGTTTTACCATTAGCTTCAATTGAGTTGAAATGGTAACGCTCTTTGCTTCCTCCACTCCATCACGTGCCCTGTAGTCTTGACCGTCTTGTTTGGCCATTCATCTGTTTTCTTATGCTCATCTATGACAAAGGAATTGTACGTACACTGTTATACATAAATCCTGATTGGGGCTACCTGTTTCTGGATTTATTAAGTTTAGCCCATCATGGATAGTACAGCTGAGCCATTGATAACACCAAATGACTATCACTCAACTGAGAAAATTTCAGAGTAAGTCACTTTTGCTGCTACCACAGTAAAAAACTGTGAAACCTGGGAATTACATTCAACACAGGAAATAATTAGAAGCTTCAAGGCAATCAGCAGGTCTCGGATTCCTTGGCAGTTTTGGGACCAGCAAGAGGATAAGAGTGTGGATGTATTAACTGATGGTGTCCTACTGGAAGCCTTTCTTGCCTAATCTGATTGTGTAAAAGTTTGCAGCATTTTGTTAGATCTAGTCCCCTCAGTTGCAAAAAAAAAAAGGTAGAAAATGTCTTTGAACTCTTAAAAAGTAACATTGATCCATTTAAGATCAGTTAGCCTTGATCCATGTAAGATCAGTTGTTCATATGAGAGTACAGGGTGTTGGTGTTAAACTCTGCCAAAAATATATCGGATTGTTTATATACAGATAAATATTAAAAAAATAGAGCTTGTGAGATCTATTTTTACATATTGTTGCAATGAAATGTGAACCACTTGTTCCCAGATCATAAACTGGACATCTGCATGAATTGCAGGGCTACTGTAAATATTTCTCAACACAGACAGGTAGATGCTATTGGAAAAACCAGAACAAATTCTTAAGTTGCCAATATTGTCACAAAGTCTCCCTGCAGAATGAAGTTGGTTGACAAAGTGTTTCCCTGGTGATTTGGCTGCAGATGAAAATGTCTTCAGCAATAAAATTCTGTGCTCGGGTCTCAGTTCTCTGTGCTCATCAATCAGCAAATGACATATCAAGGATCTTTTTTGCTGGATTAGTTAATATGGTGGGGAAAATATGCAAGACATTGATACTCCTTTGAGTTTCTATACATAGCAGGTATTTTTCTCTCTTAAATGCACATTATTTTTTAAAATACATATATATTGTTGCCTACAGCTTCCATCAGTAATTAATAGAGCTGCAGTAGGGCTAATGTAAAGCTGGGTTTTATGTACACAGATTTTCTTGGCTGGAGATAATGCCTCCTCAGAAAATCACTGTCAATCATATGAAAGAGAGAGCTGGGGGAAGGAGAGATGTACTTTTGGTGACAGCATTTTCTACCCTCAGTGTGCTGTCCTTTGTGTCTTAGTATATTAATGGTTTGCCAACAAATGGAATTTTGTGGATTTCTGTGGCTTTTTGTGTCGTAAATGCAGTTTTGCTGAGGATACTCATGTTCTGTATTTGCTGATCCTTTCATAAGGTATGGATAATGGCTTTAGAAAGTTCAATTACATGGCTGCCAAGGAATAAATCACCTTATAGTTTAATTACCTCTAATATAACAGCAGCAAATATCTTCTGGGACGCTGCCTTCTGTGTTACTAAATGACTGTCAATGATGAAGCTGCTTTCTTTAAAGGATGCTCTATTAAAAAGATCATTTCATAGTGGTTTATGCTACATCTGTTGTTGCTACTACTAAATTTTATAAACGAATTTAAAATATGACAGATGTCAGTAATAATTTTAATTTCATGCCTACTGCTTAAGGGGAAAATGGAACTTATTGCAATTCCCCTAAAGATTTATATGAGGTGTTTCATTAAATTCTTTTTTAGTACTTTTAAAATATTTTTGAATAATCATATGGAGTCCAGTAAAATGTCTTAAAACGCACCATAGCAGATCCCCTCTTTGTAGTGTGTGTCCATCAGCTGAGGAAAATCCTAAGAGCCATTAATTTTCCTACTTAAGTATCTCATAAAAAAGATGCTCCTATTCAGATCCAACCACCTGAGAAGCAAGAAGGGAACACAGATGGAAAGATGAGTATCCCATATAATAAAAAAAGAAATGATAAAATGATGAGAAATAAGGAAAGGAAGGAAGAAAGTGTAAAAGTTGTACAGGAGGAAAACCAGGAAGAAGAAAAAAGCTGATGAGCTGGGAAGAGAAATGGGAAAAGCCAAGTTTCTCAACCAGGAAAATAAATGAGGAGATTCAGATAATTAAGTGAAGGGAAGAAATAGGAGGAAGTGGAGCAATAACACAATAATGGAGAATTTAGCAAAAGCAGAAATCAAGGACACCAAGTACAGGATAGGATATAAAGGGATATTGGCTGTCTTTTCCTCCTAGTACCAGTCAGTAGATGAAAGAGATGATGGAAAAATGTCAATGGCACAACCAACTTGTATTTTCTTGCTTTTCCTCTTCTGAGGACTTGGGTTTCTTTTGTGTGATTGTGGTCCACCATGTTTGCTTTGGGTAGACCATACTTCCTTTGATACCTCTATATTGCTAAACTCTGTGACTACTTTGAATTATTTGAATGGTGCTGTTTGGGGATCATAGCTGAAACTAACAAGCTTTAAAATTATTCTGAGCAATTTTGGATCATCTCTTGTCCTTGTGCTTCTAGAAAAGCGCAAGTCTCAGTATATCACCTCCCCTCTTTTAATCCAGTAACTAGCAAGTACTTTGGCTTGATAGCTCAAATGTATAAGAGCTGTGCAGCCTTCAGTGTGCTAAGTATGACAGTGTGTAATCTCAAGAATATCTCTGTCCATAGGGTGGTGGGGTGGCTCCAGAAGAGGTACAGAGGATGCAGGCACTGACCTAGGTGCATGAGTGTGTTCAGGAATGTTACGCCCTTGGCCATGCTGTGGCCCACCCTTTCATTTGAAGGCTAGCAAAGGTTAGCCAGCATGGGAGGAGAAAAGAGCGAGGCTTTTTGAGTGATAAAGCCCCTGATATATTTTTGTTCTCAGGAAGCGTGCCTTGCCCTTTTCTTTTGCCAATTTCCTTGCAGTATGGTTCATGCATTGTTAACACTTTATGGGCTAATGGGTAGGTTGTTAACTAATGGCTGTTTTCAGCCTGTAACTTGCAGGGAGTAACAATAAGAATGCATTCTATTTCAAAGGGTGATTTTTTTTTAAAGGAAAAAAGTATTTTTTCTGAATTCAGGAGGCGGGAGTTAGGCAGCACTTAATGTATTGAATGCAGTGAGAGAAAATTTGAGCATAAGGTACAGAGACATGTAGGTTGAGTTTGGATGAACACATTTGTGTGTGGAAAATTATATATTGCCTCGACAAAAATGACTTTTTCTTTCTGAAAGAAAGTGTTGTTTTCTCCCATGTATTGAGCAGATCTCCCAATGTAGCATATGCAGTCTTTATTCTCATGCAAGTAAACAGCAGTACTATTAAACTAATGTTTGCAAAAATTATAGAGGACTCCTCCAAAATTGTATCTTTCTTCCTTCAAACTGTTTTTATTCTATGTGCTGATTATTTATCCTGGAGCTGTGAACCCTTGGCCTGTTCTTCATTGTTCTGGCAGAATTAAAAATCACACCACAAGTGTATTCCCTTCCAATAATTTCCAAATAAAATAACAAATCTTCAGGGAGGTTGTGAGAATATCTGGTCTAAAGTTGCCAGTACTGAAATAATATTTCCAGTATATAGCAAAAAATCAGTAAGAACAGAATCAGCTTGAATTAAATCTTGTTTCTCCCAGGCCAGGATTAATGTAAATACAGAATGGGTGTGAGGAATAATAACGTACAGTCACAGCCCAATTAAAGAAAAAAAGTAGCAAGTGAGGAAGATGTGTCCTGGAAAAATCTAAATCAAAGAAGAGCCTTGATTATTTGTCCTTGCCTCACTGTTTCTATTTTGGCTGTCTATAGCTGATCTTCAGTGCCTCTGCTTAGCAGGGAAAATCTGCTCACAAGAACCAGGATTTTCAAGGGAAGGTCCTCAGTCTGCCTCCAGGTCCACTTAGAGATACCCACACATTATGCGCTGGTTTTCGCTTTGATTTTGGCTCTTTTACCTAATCTTGAGTGGGACCATGTTTGGAGCAGCCATGGGTCTACGCCGTGGGGCGGTGGAACTCTCCCAGAGTTGGGGGAACATTGGCAAGGAATAAAACCTGGGTTTTAGAAACATTGCACAGGCAGAAGAGGCGATTCTTAAAACAGCTCAGATGAATGAGTGCAGAGCGAGCCCCGAGTCGACTGATGCTGTTTGCAGGATGATGGGTGTTGCCATAGTGACTGAGAAAGGGGGAACAGAGGAGTTTGAAGAGAATATGAGCTGGGGTTTCAGTAATGCTAGCTTAGCGTGTGATGTCTGCCAAAGACCCACCAGGGAGATGGACAGTTATGTAGTATGAGTGCATGAGAGCCCCCAGGTCACCTGCCATCAAGTCATGGCTTGGATGTATAGGGAGGTGGTAGAAATAAACTCACTGTGTGTTCACATATGAGAAATAAACTCATTGTGTGTTATCTGTTGGCACACTTCCTAACAGGGTAATTGCTTCATCTTCAGTTTCTGTAAATAGTAGGTTTAATTCTAACAGTGGCTGCTGTAGGTATAATTCCCAGGTCCCACATGTCTTTGGGAGCACCACCCTTATATCCCAGAGGCTACATGGGCTCTCCCACCCAGGCTGCGTATTTCTCTTGTATGAAGAGTAGCTATGGGCTGACTTTTTCCTTGTGCTTCAAGAGTAGTTTTGTGCTCTTTGTAGGTTTCTTTCCTGATTTAGGGACACACCTGTGGTTGGTGTGTATTAGGAGAATAGATTAGGAAGGTGGGTTGCCTGCATGAGTCTCTTCACTAGCGTACTGCATCTGTGCTGTTAGGATGTAACATTTATGCTCCAAGCCAGATGTTGAACAATAGTTGTAGGCAGCTCACTGGACCTACTGCTCATCCCTCGAGACTGAAGATCAACTGGTTCTTTTCATGGAGCTGCAGATTTTCTCACAAAAGCGTAAGACAGCTTTTGGAGCCAGGTGACTTCTCTCTTCAAGCAGATAGCTTGAGCTGTGTTGTGCCTATACTTGGCAGTAATTTGCTGTCCAAGATTTGCACTAAAAACCTCATTTTTGCTTAAGAATTACTGTCTTTTACTAAATACAATAAGGCTATCAAGTGGGTACAGTACTAAAGTTGACAAGTGAATGAATCATGGGCAGGAAGGAAAGTCAGGACAGAGTTTGTCTCTACAGCATGGAATCAGGATCTAGACAAGGCTAAGAACTGCTCAAGATCAAGATATATGACTGCTCTGATACAAAGTAAATAGCATTTTTAAAATTAATGGCATTGGCTATGTTAATACTTCCCTTTTTTTAGCTTTAGTTTTTCATTAACAGAGGTAATGTGACTGAAAGATGGATGTGAAGAACTGACAAGCACCATGTATGTTTAAACAGGGCAGGTCTGCTGCAATCTCTGCTCATGGTGAACGTGCTTTCTCTGGCATTGAAAAACATAAGGCTAAGAACTTCTTACACAGCATTTGGGGATAGGCTTTTGCATAATTCGAGAATCCCCCATGTTCTTCTGTTCTATACCATAACAGCTTCCTGATTTCACATGATCTGCATGCTCATTAATTCCTTCATTGCCTCCATGTTCCCTTTCTTTACTAAAGTAGAGTTGCCTGTGTGTTTCTTGTAATATACCAGTGTTGTACTCTTTTTCCCATGCCAAGGTCAGTGGTTTTGCACACCTGAAGCTTTGTGTGTTTCTTCATCCCATTTTGGGAGTTATAGCCCTTCCTCTCTTCTATCTTTTCCCAGCTTGGTCTTCCTTTCTCTCCCTGAGGCAGTTTGTTCTGGATATCAGCATTTCTAAACTGTACTGGGATCAAGTTCTGCAAGAATATGGAGGAGAGAGGGGATCGTTAACACTGGCTCTTTGATCTCCAGGTCACAGATCTGCATGGTGAAAACAGCTGCATCTGCTAACTAACTGCAAGAGGTCACAAACCTAGTGCATATGTTGTACCTTTCCCCTTGAATTTTCTTGTTCTCATCAAAATCTAATTCATCCTTGGCAAGAAATTGGGGCTGACCATTATTCTCCCTTCCATTGTGCTTGTTCCTCGCCACTCTTTACATCAGCTTTGCGTGGGCCTGGGGACTTTGGGTAACAGTGAAGTTTTCTTCACAGCACGTATGTATGTCACTCTGTGTAGTTACACCTTCTGATTTATTAAGTCTGATTTTGGGGGGTGGGGGGTGGGGTTCATTACAAAAATGGATTGATCTAATTTCTTTTCTTTATCTTTTTCTTCTGGCTGGGGTTTCTCATGCCTTTATCACATTAAATCTGGTAACCAGAAAGCTGTTTAGTCATGTTAACTTGCTGACATGAGAGAAAGCGTGCACCCCGAAAACAACCATTTTCTACTCAGTGCAACTACAGTGCTAGAAAGCAGCCTGAGTCAATCATACCATGAACACTAGAAGAAGTGAAGTTAGTGTATTTTTTGGCTTTGGTTGTTGGGGCTTAGTTGCGTTTATTTTGAATTGGCAGTGTGGTTTTAGATTTGTGGAGTTTGGTTTTGGATTGTTAAGTTGTTTTTTATGAAGGGGGATATGTTTGTTTTTTCTTAGGCAGGAAACTAGTAAAAGAGAAAAGGGAGAGTTTTAGAAATAAAAATAATGGAATGAATACAAAATTCTGGAATTTGTTTCTTTTGATTTTCAGTGTGAAGTATGTCAAAAAGACTTAGTTGGGAAATTGATGTAAAGTATTAGAAAAACAGTTAATTGAATGTAGTAGTATTTAACTTTTGAACTGGACATTTTTCATTAATGCAGAAATGTGTTATATATAGTTTGGTTCGAAGTTCAATCTTGATCCAGTTTACTTGCTGTGATAAAAACTGCAGTCCTCTGAAGCCCCAGAGAGATTCATAGAGAGCAGTTGTTCACCATAGTATCATTTCTCAAAGATAAATTATGCAGCAGTAAAGACAAGTTCATAAACTTTATTGTATTGCTTTAGTAGCAGTGCTTGAGGTACTACCGGGAAGGCAAATTTAACACTATGGCCTTCCCCAAGGTTTATTAAACTGTCTTAGAAGTTGCCAGTGTAATTTGTTTTTTTTTTCCCTTTCTAGGATATTTTTCTAAGCCCACTAGTGGGAGAGGGGGAGAAAAGGATGGCCTTGTTTTTCTTGATCTTTGGTTAATCTTTCGAGCTTCCTACTTACACTAACATGTAAAAGAATCATACTAGAAGAAAAAAATTACACTCTTTTTATACTTGATTGACTCAAACACATGTAGCTTTTTATAGGCTTGCCATTTTTCTTCAATAGCGTGCATCTTTGTCATAGTTTAAAAACTATCTAGAAATAGTACAGTTACAGTTCTTAAAATTATATGCAGCTATGAGCAATATGTACTATCCACATTTTCCATATGTTGAGACAATGTTCTAGTTTTATGTGTATAGTAAAAAATTATATCAGTGATAAATAGTCAATCGGATGGAACTGTATCTTAATTGAATACTTAAAAAATCAGGATCAAAGTGTTTTACATTTGCTTTCACCAGAATTTTAGTACAAAAAATTTTATGAAATACTAGGTCTTTGTGGCTTTTGCAACCTGCTATGATGCAATATTGGCATCAGAGGATTTATGGCTGTTTGCCTTTAATTGATTCATTTTTTCTTACAAATTTCAGAAGATCTTTAAGCAGCTCTCACTTTCATTATTTATCTCTGGGTTTTATTTTAGGGAGAATGTAGAAATGTTTTGCTGTTGCTATTCTAGCCAGTGTTTCAATCTCTTCTGAGATTTGGTTCAAACTGCAATTTACGAGACTGAAAGACTTAAAGAAAGATAAGAGGCAGAGTTTATGTTTTCACTACCCATGAAGGTCTGGTTTTTACAGCATAATAGATGTTCTCTTGCAAAATCCAAGGCACTGATTTTTTTTTTCTTTTTTTTTTGCCATAATATCTCTGTGTGAGTTGAGTCCTAGGAAACTGCATAGCCAACTTCATGGTAAATACAGCTTTGTCACTGTGAAGGTGTTACTGAGCAAACAAAAGCAACTTCTCTTGCAGTAAAATTCTCATCTTGACAGTAAAGCATAATCAGGCATAGAGCTGATACCTAGCCTTTGAGCCATATTTTAGCTCCCACTGCCTTTAGCTAGGACCTAACAAGTGAGTATGAAGAATTCAAGCATGATGTCAAGAATGCAGGCACAGTTGTTCTCAAGGGACCAGGTGTTTCCCCTGTACTGAAGCAGCCATATGGATCACAAACCTCTTGAGTTCCCATTCTAAGCCCTATTTTCTAGAGCATGTGCTAATCAAATGTGTCCACAGTGCAGTTGTTCACCTGAGGATGCATCTATTCTGTGTCTGAGCACATGTTCTGAAAATATCTGTTAGGCAGCTTAAAGCACTGAGCAGTGAGCTGATGGTGCCTGAATGCTTCAGTGAAAATACAGCATCATCTCACCAGTGGGTGCCAGAAAATATGTTACCTGAGATGAGAGTGAAGGAAGCAAGCCACCTTCTCTGTAGGCCCTCACTTGGGCATCAGGTGGCTTTCTGACTTTGGGGACTCTAGTGTTTAATCTGTGTGACCCCCTCTATACTGGTTCTGCTTATTTTGTTTGTAAATAAATAGGAGAAAACAATCAAAACCACAACATCACATTCTCCAGGGCCTGAGTATCTTCATACAACTGTTGTGTCTAGGCAAAGTTGGTATTTTGTAAGGGCTCTGGGGTGGTGAAGAGAGGAGGCATCCCATGTGAGAGAGAAGATGGTTTAGACCTTAAAGAGGGATTGATTTGTGGTTATTATTGCTGCCTTTGATCTGCCAACAGGGATCTGAAACTAATCCACCAGAGCAGCACAAGTCTGATATATAGTGCCAGATGGAGATGCCAGAATAGGTTACTCCTGCTGTCTTTGATGCTGCCTTATCATGAAGTGATAAAGTAGGTAGTACAAAGCAAAACAAGCGATGGTTAGAAGCTTGTGCGCCGCAGGAATGCTGCTGGCTGTGTGAAGCGACTGAGAGTTGTTAAAGCTGCTGCAGGATCAATTAGCCAATTCACAGCATCATCCTAACCCAATAAGATGTTGAGGGACCCAATCGCACAGAGAAGTTCCTTGGTGTACAGAATTGAACATTGCTGGGTACTTCCATGCTAAATTGAGGGAGTAGAAAATGCAGACTCTGTGGATTTTGGAAGTAATCCTGTAAGCACAAATGGCCATAGAAGTGAAAAACAGTACTTTGCATAAGGACTTTTATTCACCACAAGTGCATGCACCACCTATGAAGTATATAAAAAATGTGTCTAATTTTAAAAGTTTGTGCTGTAAGCAGTGAATATGGACCAGCTGCTGAGGTGTTGGTTGGATTTTACCACTTCTGGTTTCATTTTACTTAGAAATTAGAGCAATTTGAGCTTAGTACAGCTATTAGTGCTCTATAGATCTCATAATTGTGTGAGTCAGCAAGTTCATTGCACAAGAAAAGCTTTATTTAGATGTTGGATCAATTGACAGTGAGTTGTCAATAAATGTAACTCCTAGACACTGTGCAATTGACAGGCTAATGAAGTGCTTTCTGAGTGACAGAGAGCTGTTGACATCTTTTGCCAGTTTGCTTTTCCCACTACTGCATTTCTGATAGATGTGTTCCATGCCACAAGCTTGGGGAATACTAGGGCAGTTTTATAATAAGGGGGGGGTGTCTCTTTGCTGCCTTGTGTGCATAGGCTGGGATTTGGCAAACACGTTAGTAGCCTGTGTGTTGAGGAACCAGAAAGTAAGGAGGGTAGTCCAAGGACTATGTTCTCCCTCTCCACAGTGTGTTTTCCAGCATGTTTCTAGGAAGACTCAAAGTGGACGTCCTGTAGTTTTTTTCCAACATTGCGAATTAGGGTTTGGCTCCTTGTTGTTGCCCTGGTTTTGCCTTCATTGCGCTTAGACTGATTCAGTGCATGTGGTTTCAACTCCATTTTCATTTTCCTCTTGCAAAGAAGCAGGTGGAAGCACTGGTTTATTTTGCATCACTCATTTGCAAATGTCTAATGATGGAGTAAACTAGTTCTTGTCCTTTTAGGAATAAGTTTGGTATTTGTTTCTCTAACTCAGGAGCATACGTAAGCACCAGTGATTTAGAATTATTTAGGATGAGTGCTGCCTACCTACGGCAAAAAGATGTTCAGCAAAACCAGATCATATCAGCATGCATAATGTCACCTTCCTTGTAAGAGAAATTATTTTGGTTAATGTGTGCATTAAGAAGTTTACAGAGTGACTCATTGGCCCTAGCTATTGCTAGCACTTGATTAGAAGACGTAATTTTCACTCCAGTGTTCATAGCCAGCCTGGATGTTCTTCATATGTTGTTGTATAGTTTGGGGCTTGTGAGCTGTACTGCAAGTGTAGTTTGCACCTTTGCTTGCATAGATAACAAGGGCCATGTGTAGATTATTTAAATAACAAAGAACATGCTGTTTGATTGACATCATAAAGCCGTGTTTATTTTGGCAGTTTCCAAGATATGCCTCAGTTGTTAACACTAACTACAGCACAAATTGTTATGGAACTTCTGTTGTGTTAAGTAGAGATCTTTGCACTTCTCAGGTCACTCTGTTCAGGAGAGAGCTAAAGTAAGAATTACAGGTGATTTCTAAGAGGAACATGATGAGATCTGTCTCACAGGGTAGCTCATGCTGCCTGGTGTGCACTACCGGATTTTCAGTTGACAGGAATAGGTTGTACGGCATTAAAGGCCAAACCTTGCACCCACTGAAATCAGAAGAAAAACTTGTATTGATTTTGTTGAAATCATAATCAGGCTGTGACCCTATGTTTCCATTTCATCTTGATGGACATCAGGGGAGAAGGAAGCCTTTCAAAAGGCTGTATGTTCCTCACAATGTGGGCCTTGAAAGACACTAAAAGCAACTTGGGAAGTCATGTGGATTGGGTGACACCAGAACTTACTGCTGTCAGTGTAACTGCTGTTTTCCACGAGGTGGTCAGCTTCTTGCTTTGCAAGAGGAAAGGAAGCCAGTGTAAAACTCTGCAATGGAGCAGGGACAAGGTTTCACATAGCAAGGAAGACTTCATCACACCCAGCTCATCCAGCACTCTGGAATACAAATCTAGGAAAAACACTGCTGTCAGGAAAGCATGAATATATATATATTAAAAAAAAAAAACCTGATATATATATATATCAGTTTGTTTCTAGTAGACAAAAGGAAGTCCAGCCATTCTTTCAAGAATGGAAAAATATTGCGTGATTTTCCTGTTGTCTCAGAACCGCCTCCAACTTCAGTCAAGTTTGTTTTTCAGAACAAAGAGGACAAGCTAGAAAAGAAATAGTAAATATTTGAGCAAATGTTAGTGTCTTTTGTTACCTTAAGAGCTGATTCAGTTTGCTGATGGCTCAGTTTCAGTGTGGTGTGAGTAATGAAGAGCTGACTAGTGAGCCTAATTTGGTGTAATTCCCTCAGTACTCTTGAAGCATAACAAACCCAGAAAGACTGTAATGAAAAATAATAGAAAGGTAGCTGGGGGCTTAACTTATGATCTCTGCTCATTACAGTAAGCGACATTTTCATTGCAGTGTTACCATAAAGATTATTGGCTGCCATACAACATGGGTCCCTCCTGAAAAGATTCTGGAACAGCTTTGCTGGCACAGTAAAAGCCATGGAAAACCACCACAGATTTACTTAAAACCCAGTAATTGTTTGCCAGATATTAATAGTGCAATGCTTTGTTCAAAACTGGCTGGAAAATGGGGTGAATAGTCCGTATCATTTTATTACATGGTATCTATGTGACTGTCTTTGGTCTTCCACAGTAGATGTCCTCCACAGAGACATTGGCAGGCTCGAAAGGTGTGTCTGTGCAAATTTCATGAAGTTCAGTAAGACCAAGTGCCAGGTCCTTCACTCAGTTGGGGCAGTCCCAGCCACAAACACAGGCTACACAGAGAATGGATTAACAGCAGAGAAGCAGCAGAAGAACTCGGGAGTGTTGTTCAATGAGAAACTTGACATGGTCAGACAATGTAAGTTTACAGCTCAGAAAGCCAACCATGTTCCGGGCTGCATCATGAGTGTGTCCAGCAGGTTGAAGGAAGTGATTTTTCACCTCCACTCTGCTCTCATGAGACCCCACCTCCAGTACTTCCTTCAGCTCTGGCACCCCCAACACAAGAGGGATATGGGCTTCTTGGAGTGAGCCCATAGAAAGGCCACAGAGATGATCCAAGGGCTGGAGTACCTCTCCTGTGAAGACAGTTGGGCTTGTTCAGCCTGGAGAAGAAAAGGCTCGAGAGAGACCTTAGAGCAGCTCCCAGTGCCTAAAGAGGCTACAAAAATATCTGAAGAGAGACTGCTTAATGCCAGTGAAATCAGTCACCTCAGTGTGCAGCACAGCAGGCTCAGATTAACTCAGAGACTTCAGTTTTGCTTAAACACAAAAAGAGAGAAAAAAGAAGAAAAAAAAAAGATGTTCTGTGTATCAGTATTTCCCCAGAGCCCCTTCTATACGTTCTACTGGTACACTTTGTCTAGTTACTGGAAAAGAAATACACACCTGCCAGGCACAGAATAACTTAAAGTTCCTTGGCTTGCACTTTGCTATTTTTACCCTGTGTTTTCAGATTTTTAGTGAGAATTAGGTGCACAGCAAAATGCATGTAGTAAATCAGTAACAAAGATTCTGCAAGGGGATTTGTCCGAGCAGCAAGCCCCTTAGTATAGTATTCAAAAAGGAAAATGAGCACTGTTTTACTTAATCCCAAAGGACCCCATGTAGACAACATTAAAGTAACATAAGAATGAAGGGGACTGTGTTTGGCTGGTGCCAGGAAGGTGTGTGTGCTGCGTTTCCAGTTATGTTTTCTGCACCCATATTCCCTGCCTGTCCAAGGTTAGTTTGAGAGCCAGAAAGTGGTCCCAGCAGCATGGCTTGGTGAAATGCAGCAAACTGTTGATTTGCCTACTGCATGCTCACATAATTGCGAATACACATTAACATCATGAGTACAGAAAGATGAAGTTTGTGATGATACAGATGACTTCAGTAAACAGAACATGCTTCTTTCTCACTTAAATACTCCTTCTCCTTCTTGCTGGTGCATTTTTCTGTGCAGCCACCTCTGCTGGCTTCTGCCAAAGAAGCTGAGTCTGCTCATACAGATTCTGTGGCTCCTAATTACTTCTGATTCATTGGGTAGAGGATGTCATGTCTTCTGGTGGATACCTCAGGCCTCGGGGTTTACAGCTGGTGCCTGTACCTGGAGTGAAGTGTTTCTTTCTGATCATATATAAGTGAGAAAGCACCATTTGGTCTGTGAAAAGAAAACGAGGGGAAAAGTATCCCGCTTCATTCCCTGGGAATTCTTAGTTGTGAGGGCTTCAGGTTCTGACCTGTGGAGTTTCTCCATGCCTGGGGTGAATCCACAAACTGGTCTGCATGTGTAGGCTGAACTACTCACTGACCCATTTTAAATGAATCATAAGGGAGATCAGCCCTACTGGATGTGCTTGAAGACGCAAATCCCATGTGAGAAATTCTTCTTAACTGAGATAGTTTGATAGGACTGTCCATGTGCCGGAGCAATTCGTTCCCTCCCTGGTCCTTTCAGGCTGCAGTCTCGTTATACTAGGCTAGCTGGGAGTTCTTGTTGGTAGGTGTAATAGATTCTCTAGATGAAATCTGGATTTGTGCTTGTCTCTGTTTTTAAAGAAATAAGCATAAGCACATCCTCTCTTTTATGCCCTTATGACAGTTCCACGGGGGTCCCCCTTGTGTGTGTCTCTGGCTTTGTAGCACAGCTGAGATTTTCCAGTGCTGGGCTCCCTGGGTACTAGGCAGACCTGACTTTCAGAAAGCAGATGTTGGTATTCCATGCGCATTCAAAACCCTCTCTGTCAAAAGCCACATTTCTTGTAAGGTCTTTCAAGTGGGGTGTGCAAAGTCATTAGCCAGTTTTGCAGATCTTGGCCTATACATTTTCCTTTAAAAAAGACTTTTTTTTTTTTGCTAGGTTTCTATGAGCTTCCAGCTGTGTTGCCCTAACAAGCTTCACATTTAAAGTACTTGCTTCAAAAGGTTGCTAGCCTCAGAGAATAGGAAGAGAAGGCTTTTCTTTATTACTGTATATTAATTAGAGAAATGCCTAGCACTTACTTGGATTCCTATCCGAAAAAAATGAGTTCTCCTTAACATGTAAGATGGTGAGTTCTAAGAAGCAGGGATTAAATTAACCACTTTTAAGAGTGAATGTGTCTGGCAGGATTAAAATTATCCAGCAATTGCTAGTCCTATAGGAGAGCTGATGTTTGTAAATCGGTTACCTCAGCTCAGATCTTCCCACACAGACATGTCTCCCCCAGGGTGTCTCCTTATACATCCTATTGGATGGTATTTCTTTTGCAACTGCTGTGTTTGGGCGGTTGAGTCGTGATGGCAGGGCTGATGATGCTATTGTGAGGAGCATCACAAGTTGCTCCTGAGCTTAGGCCAGAGGTCCATCTGATCATGGTCCACTCTGACAGTTACCTATAGGGAAAGAGGGTGGGAAAAATGAGGTTACAGGTGGCAACAGCAAATGTAAAGAGAGAGATACGGTGGAAGGGAGCCCTGTGGGGAATTGAATGGTGAAGTGGCCATTGGGAAGCATACAGGCTGGGTGGGCTTATTTTGGAGGATGCATGTTCTGCACAGTTGCTGAGACAGTGAGCTCCAGGACAGTTTTGGCAGAAAACTTTCTTTTGCTTACTGGCATTTGGAGTGTTTTTAGGCAGGAATTTGCAGTTAGTCAGCATTGGACTGTATGACTCAGCAGCTTATAATGTAAGGTAGATAACAGCTTGTGCAAAGTGGGAACAGACAGGGAGTGGTTGCTTTGGGTAGACTTCATCTAGCATTTTAAAACATCTAAACATGAGTGTCTGCATGTCAGTCAGCTGCCCACTGTCTACTGTAGTTGGTGCAAATCTGTAACAGAGTATAGCCATTAACCATCTCACAGCAGATTGTATTACTTGTACTGGGTCACTCAAAAAACTGTCTACACGAGTATCTTCTTTGCTATCTCTTTGCCTCTTGACACTGGTAATAGTAGTACAGAAAGGTGGCTTCTTTACAAGGATGGTTGTGTCCAACTCAGATCCTGTTCTCCCAGCAGAAAAATGTTGTGGGAAACTACCTACTTAGGAAATCTCTGTGAACTGATGAAGTATTTTGAAGCAACCCTTGGTGTTTTGGGTACAGTAAATCAGTGAGCATTATGAATTTTAACTGAATGTCTTCTGGTGGACTTGTCTCTCCTACGAAATCCTGTTAAACACTTCCTTATCAGGAAGGATTTCCTCGGTTTTAATAACCACTGACAAAGGGAGGCAATGGTTTCTGGGCCAGTTTTAGGGAATGATCTCTTTAAAGATTAGTTTTGCTTTATTCTGTGTAATCCTTTAGAGTCTGGGAAACCTATTAGCTCATTATCTGGTCACTGTTTCCCAGTACAGTATATTCTATAATGCTATAGTATTTGACTTCTAAGAAGTCTCCACTGACTGCTACATCAGCTTGGATACTAGGTCTCCACCTGTCGTGAATCCTCACCTTCTCATCTAATTCAGGCTCCAAAAAATGAAAATAGCTACAAAAAAAGAGTTAAGCCAAGATGGGAGGAGGTGATGAGTTCCCCTGTGGTGTGCCTCTGGAGGTGAAAGCGCTTGAGGCAGATTAGGGATTTCTGGTAATGCAGAAAGTCTCTTTGAAAGGTGAAGTGCAGGACTTGGGGGTTTAGGGAGGGTGATGGCAGGGCAAACACTTCAGGAATTTTGGGTTATGAAGATTATCAGGACAGCTGGAGGGAACAGAAAAACATCATGGGTTGTTACACTTCGAATTATCTTAGGGGTGGGCTCTGGGATGTGGAGATCTGGAGCAGCTTGAAGTATTAGGCATACCAGAGTGTGAGTGGGCAATAGAGGAAGACAAACAGTTGCAGACCTAAAAATACTGGAGCCGTTTCACAGCGCATGAAGAGCTGCAGGTTTAGTAGCCCAGAAGCTCTTGCAGTGAGGCGAGCATGCAGTACCACCAGTGCCTGCCCCCTTCAACCAGCCAGCATTGCCTCCAGTTTAGAGCATGAGGGGTGAGCTGCTGCATGAACAGGTGACAGGTCAAAGCTGAGTTTCCTGAAGAAACTTGCAGAGAGTTTTAGATGATAAATGTCTCTGACACTGCTGCCATCTGCTCTCAGCGCGCTCGCAAACAACGGGCAAAATATTAGCTGAATAGAATGAGTCACTCTTGTCTGTTCTTCTTTATTAAGAAAGAATCCTAAAAGTGCAGCTTGCCATCCGAGCATGCAAAGAAATCACATACTCATCTCACTTCATTTAAATCATCTTACTTGTGCCACAGAGATTAAAAAAAACTATTGATACATACCAAGACAATATGATACTTGCAAAGTAATATGAACCACCGCTATTTTTTTTCACTTGTATATTGCAGATAAATTCAGTCCTCCTCTCTGTCCCCTTCCTGGGACATGATGTGGTTTGAAGAGGTGACATGTTAGAGCTTCCTCGGGAAAAAAGGCCAGCCTCAGTCACTCGGAAGGGATACCAGAGCTGCAATAAGCTACGCAAAAACTGCTAGAGCAAAGGCATCTTGCAGTAAGTGCTTGAGAATTGTGACTGATACAGCCTAGCCAGCACATGTCAGTCCTGCAGGCACTTCTTTCAGTTTTGCCTCTGTAGTGGTACCACCATGGATGCAGCCTTTCCCCTCTTCTGCTTCAGCAGCTGGTACTGGGAGCCAGTCATGTTGAGGTCACTTTAAATGCCCACATCTGAAGCCTGTGTCTGAGTATTATATACCTCTCTGGACCTGAGCTCAAGGTTTTGGAAAAGCAGCCGCACTGGAATTTTTCACCTTTGTTTCTTGGATTACGGTACATACCTGGAGGTAGCTTGTCTCCAGGATCATATTTAACTGTGTGTCCTTTTCATGCTGCATACGCACCCTGTAGGGCTATTACAGATGTAAAGTGAGAGCAGTGTGTTTTTTGTGGCTCATTCTTGAAATCCTCTTTCAAAATGCTTAATCTCAGGAAAATCAGTGTGTTCATCAAATACTTCACTAGCTTACACAAGCTTACTCTTCTCATCTCTGGGACATGTAACTTTCAACTAGCAAGCGTTTTGTTGTACAAGAGAGAAAAATTGGAGGCAATTGTGCTGAAGGGTGGTTTTTGAAAGTGGCTCTTTTGAACTTTATTAATTCTAACTATGGCTCGCTTTTTGAATTCAGAGATTCTGGTAGGAAGCCTGGATGCTTTCAAGTTACAGGGTTCCATGCCTGATCTTATGCTGTAAATTGCAACATTTAGCAATTTGTAGTTTAATTTAGAAGGATCACCTACTTTCCTAAATGCTTAAGTAATGTGGCAGGCTGTGGGTATTGATTCTTTCTGAATTTATTACAAGAAAGCTGTATTCACTCTGTCCTCGTGGGAATGCCCCTTCTGAACTGCATGCTTGCAAGTGACAGCTTAGACCCCTGATACATAACCAAAGACCTTGCCTAATATCCTTGCAACTGCTTGGGGAATTTTTATTAAGTAAAAGCATCATTAAAGTAGACAGAATGATGAAGTTTAATGAGCATCTTTCTCACTTGATGTTGTTAGTTTTGCTGCAGCAGCCATAGTGCTCTCATTTGTTACTTCCAGTGGGGCAGATAGCAAATACAGGGAGATTTTTTTTGCATTTATATTTACATACAAAGAAACATTTATGTTCATGAGAGATACTTGCTTTGAAAAATACATACAAGGAAAGAAGGCAGCTGGTAATCTGTATGAGAGGGCTTTCTGCATTTTCAGTCTTGCATTTAATTTCCCCTTTCACTTGAACATAATGAGAAGGCTGCATGCAATACTGTAGTTGTTAAGCCTACAGAGGTTCAACAGTTTGTGAGCTGTAGCTATAATAACTAGCTTCTGACTGTTGCTGCAAAATGCAAGCATCTCAAATATTTATTTGCGCTGCAGATTTTAATTCTTCAGCTCAGGTTTTGGTCCACAAGCTGTATGTGGTGACCAGCCTCATGAAAAGGTGATGTTCCAAAATACCAAATGTGAAGGTGTTGCCATGAATGTATTGTCAGCAGTTTTATCTCACAAATCTGTCTTGAAACAGAAGCCACAATCTACCTGACTGTTCCTTTGTATGTTTATGGAGAATATCTGCAGGGTCTGCTTGTACAAACAAGTATGTCAAAGCGCCATCTCCTCGTACATTACCATCCATCAGCTGACCTGTGTAACTGTCTGTGTGCAGGTCTTAACCTGAACTCTGCTGCTGAAGACAGTGTGCAAGTGTCTCTGCCTTACATGAGTGACTTTGCAGTGATACCAGGGCAAGAACATGTGCACAGTTAGTACAGCTTGGCTGACAGACAGTGGCATGCAGGCTGTGGTGTCTGTGTCCTTCCAGTAGGTATCAAAATCATTAAGGACTGTATATGTAAATTCCACATCTATTACAGCCAAAGTGTTGTAGGTTCTCATGTAATTCAGGTAGTTGCTTCTCCATGTGGACCAGCTCCAGTAGTTTTTTTCTTTATGATTTTTTTTTTTCCAGGGCTTTTTTTACCCTTGAGGGCTATAGAATTGGTGCCTGTTGTTGTACCAGAAGTTCATTGAAAATCGTGAATTCAATTTTCCCTAGAGTAACAGAAGGCAAATTCTGTCCCAGTGGCATTATCACAGTCATTATTGTATTTAAATGTTGTTGTGACACCATATGTCTCCTTGTATTTGATGTGTGCAAACACAAGAGAGAGTTCCTGTCTGTGAAGGCTTGTATAGTCTAAATACGTCTGATCCTTGCTCTTTGCGTAACAGACTACTGTGATAGATTACAAGGCACTTATCTTCAGTTGAGATAGCAATGTGCAGCTGAAACTTCCTTGAAATTTTGCCAGAGAAACCTAAGTAGGGATATTTGATTTGCTTGTTTCAAACCAAATAATTATTTTTCTGGAGGAAACTTAAGTGCACATTCTGATAGAAGTGATTGGACGTGAGAACAACTAAATGTAAAAGTGCTGCAGATGTCTGCAACTCA
The DNA here is from genome assembly GCA_032466535.1 of Forpus xanthops. Classification (NCBI taxonomy): domain Eukaryota; kingdom Metazoa; phylum Chordata; class Aves; order Psittaciformes; family Psittacidae; genus Forpus; species Forpus xanthops. Next base: position 3,426 of record JASSUY010014645.1, on the reverse strand, counting down.
TTCACATCTACTGCTACTAACAGTATTTTCACGAGGTGGAGGTAATTCCTGGAGTATCAGTAGCACTAAGTACCATAAGGAGCAAGTATCAAGGGAAAACTGCTACCAAAACCATGTACAGGTCAGTTGGGATTTTTACTGCTTAATGCATGCATTGGCCATTGGACCTCATTTTGCAGTCAAAAGGTGTTGTCCAAGGAGACTTTCTCAGAACTTGCTGAAGTTCATTGAAAATTGTCAATATTCAGTTTCTACACTTCAAAAGCGCCTGTGTAGTCAGGAGGTTTCCCACCATGACCTTTAACTTCAGAAGTTCACTAATCTGAGATTAGAGTGAATGCCAGAAGTGTCACCTGAGAGGGAAATTAAGTTTCCAAAGCAAAAAAGTGAAGCCTAAGCCAACATGAGCAAAAAAGGGTATAACACCTGAAAGCCACTAAAGCTCTTACAGTCCTCTGGGTTGGCACTAACCCGGCAAAGGAGCTGTGGGGCAGCAGGAGGTGGAAGACAGGACAGTGACAGGGGCCTTCCTTTCCCATCTGCGAAGACTTCTTGTGCTCGGATACAGTGGATCAGTAGATTCTCTGTTAATTCATGCCTAAAGTCCCAAATGGGTTCTTTCTTACTACATGAAAAAAAGTCATGTTCTATTCTAACATAACATTATTTCTCTAGAGCCAAAAAAACAACTTGAATGTTAATTTAGTATTTAACTGTTGATGCTCACAGATTTGAGCATGCTTTTCCACTTCTCTGTTGCTGACTTCTCAGTTAGAAAATCATTGCTGACAGTGGTTGAAATGCTACACTGCATATCACTGAGAACAAAATGCTGCTTGTTTACTGACTTTTTCTATCTTGGCTTTTCCAAGGTAGATTTCTGATGTAAGTTTTCTGATGGGAAAACTGTCTTGAATGACACTTCTGTGCTTTTCTACAATGTCCTGGGTTCAGCTGTAACAGTTATTTTTCTCCTCCCAAGTCACTGGTGCAGTGCTGTGTTTTGGCATTGTCTGCAAACAGTGCTGATAACACACCAGTGTTTTAGTTGTTGCTAAGTAGCGCTTGCCCTGGTCAAGGACTTTCCAGTCTCATGTTCTGCCAGTGAGGAGGGGCAGAAGAAACAGAGAGGAAGCAGAGACAGGACACCTGACCCAAAGTAGCCAAAGGTGTATTCCATGCCACAGCATGTCATGCCCAGTATATAAATGGGGGGGGAGTTACCTGGAAGGCCCAGATCACTGCTCAGGTCAGGCCGGGTATCTGTCACAGGTGGTGAGCAATTGTATTGTGCATCACTGCTGTTTATTGTTTCTTTTTTCCTTTCCCTTTTTAGTGTTGTATTCTCTCCCCTTGTTATTTCCCTTTCCATTATTATTAGTAGTAGCAGTAGTAGTTTTATATTATGCTTTGGTTATTGGACTGTGCTTATCTCAACCCTTGGGATTTACATTCTTTTGATTCTCCTCCCCATCCAACCTGAAAGGGGGAAAATGGCAAGGGAGTGAGCAAACAGCTGTATGGTTCTGAGTTAAAGACAGAACTTGAACCACAACACACAGTGATAGCATTTCCTGATGTTGAAGCATCTCCTTCCATATCTTCCCTCCCTCCACTTGCTTAATGCCATCCAAAGCAGGACAGTTATTTAAGATGGTTATTTGATTAGTATGCATACTGTGTACATGGATAATATATAGCCTTGTGTTGTTGGGGCTGTATCTCTTATGGATAGAAAAATATGTGTACTGTAGCTAACAGTAAGCATGCAGTTATTGCGGAGAGTCAGGGCTATCTGCGTTCATCAGGCAATGGTGTTTGATCCCTTCTTGACAGTAGGTGATGGCACACATAAATTTATAGTAAGGTGAAGTAATGTCGCAGTTTACAGTTGTGTTTTCCTTGAGGAAGTATGTTTTGGGTACAGTGCACCTTGACAGCAGCCTGCTTTGCAGCATGATGTAAAACTGCAGCTGCTTCAGGAGGTGAAAGCATGGATGCCTCTCTCCACCTATCCTACAAGAAGCTCTAATCCCATTCTGCAGTCCAGGAACTCCAGAGTTGAGGTATCTTCCAGATACAGCAAAATAAATCTCATAGACATTGGTAGCTTTATAACCTCCTCACATAGAATAAAATGAGAATAAGAATATAATATATATAATATAAATATCAATTGAATGTTTCAGTAGGAAGGGATCTACAATGGTCTTCTAGTCCAACTGCTTGACCAATTCAGGGCTGACCAAGTTAAAGCATGTTGTTAAGGGATTGTACAGATGGCTCTCAAACACTGACAGGCCTGGGGCATTGGCCACTTCTCTAGGAAGCCTGTTCCAGTGTTTGACCACCTTCTCAGTAAAGAAGTTCTTCCTAATGCCCAGCCTAAACCTCCCTGGTGTAGCTTTGAACCATTCGCACATGTCCTATCGCTGGATGCCACCGAGAAGAGCTCAACACCTCCTTCTCCTCATCCCCGCCTCAGGAAGCTGTAGAAAGCAATGTATGTCTTACTAAAATCTCTCTGTATCTGACTTAAATAACCCCTGTATGGCCATGCCTTATAGCACAGTAATTCAAAAGTATTTCTATTTGTTTGGAACCTTGTTCAATGTCTCTTGTATACAGTTGACTGCATAGTCCTCCAGGCCTTGTAGAAGAGTGAGGGCCCATCACCTGCTGAAATTAGTTTCAGCCTGCAAAGCAAAAGAAGTTACTGTAAAAAGAATCACTTTATCTCCAAGATACCTGCTGAGGGTGATACCCACTGTAGGAATGTATGTCAGGTCATGCTTTCTGGATAAGCATCAGCGTATGAGTATGTCTGTCCCAGCAGGACTGAGCAAAAGTAGCAAAAGAATCTCTGCCTGGTCCTGGTTTGCAGTAAGGGGCTGGACAGACATGCAAGCTACATACATGGACTCTGGTGGGAGACAGTGCATGTGAGGGTGCATGATGGACCAGTGCAGCTTGCCTTTAACAGCTGGGAACTTCTGCATACCTCAGACACAGGAAAACGTGGGTCCCAGGTTCTGTGGCAACAGTGCTGACAGTTGCCCATCCAGATTTTGGAACATCAAAAGGCAGTTCTGTTTAACCATGACAAGTTCAAGGTTCTACACCTGGGTCAGGGCAATCCCAGGCACAGCTACAGGTTGGGCAGAGAAGAGATTCAGAGCAGCCCTGAGGGGAAGGGCTTGGGGGTATTGGTCAATGAGAAGATAAATATGAGCCCGCAGTGTGTACTTGCAGCCCAGAAAGCCAACCATGTCCTGGGCTGCATCAAAAGGAGCATCACCTCAAGTGTGGTGATCCTGCCCCTCTACTCTGCTCTTGTGAGACCTCACTGGGAGTATTGTGTGCAGTTCTGGTGTCCTCAACATAAAAAGGACATGGAACTGTTGGAACAAGTGCAGAGGAGGGCCA
>JASSUY010014643.1:0-28869 GCA_032466535.1 Forpus xanthops | reverse complement strand
GAGATTCAGAGCAGCCCTGTGGAGAAGGACTTGGGGGTGTTGGTTGATGAGAAAATGAACATGAGCTGGCAGTGTGCGCTCACAGCCCAGAAAGCCAATGGTATCCTGGGCTGCATCAAAAGAAGCATGACCAGCAGACAGAGGGAGCTGATCCTGCCTCTCTACTCTGCTCTTGTGAGACTTCACTTGGAGTATTGTGTGCAGTTCTCGTATCCACAACATAAAAAGGACATGGAACTGTTTTAACAAGTCCAGGGGAGGGCCACTAGGATGATCAGGGGGCTGGAGCACCTCCCATATGAAGATAGGATGAGAGAGTTGGGGCTGTTCAGCAGGGAGAAGAGAAAGCTGCGTGGAGACCTAGCAGCCTTCCAGTATCTGAAGGGGGCCTATAGGGATGCTGGGGAGGGTCTCTTCATGATGGACTGCAGTGATAGGACAAGGGGTAATGGGTTCAAACTTAAACAGGGGAAGTGTAGACTGTATCTGAGGAAGAAATTCTTTACTGTAAGGGTGGTGAGGCACTGGAATGTGTTGCCCAGGGAAGTTATGAATGCTCCATTGCTGGCGGTGTTCAAGGTCGGGTTGGACAGTGTTGTGTGGCATGGTTTAGTGTGAGGTGTCCCTGCCCATAGCAGGGGGGTTGGAACTAGATGATGTTAAGGTTCTTTACAACCCCAACTATTCTATGATTCTACTTTTGCAATTCATAGTGATCCTTTTGCCATTAAAGTGGGACTCTCTACCTGGGCTAAGTTACAGCAAACAACATGCACACTCTCTATGGAACCTCCAGATTGCCTTCCACTTAAGGACCCATACCAGGAAAAGCTTTTGGTAAGCATTTGGTAAACGGGAGAAGAGAAAAAGAAACGTGATTGCTTTGCTTGAATTTTAAATATAAGGTTTATTCCTGTGACTTAAACAGATTGGATGAGGTGTCCAGACCATTTCTGCTGATTGTCTCTAGTAGTAAGTCCTTTTGTCTGCTCTGCTTTTCATACTGGTTGTTACTAATATGGTTATTGTTATCATCAGCATCATTATTATAACTATCATTATTTACTGTCATGTGAGGAGCAGTGGTACTCTGGTGGACAAAAAAAGTGAAGTTCACCTTTCTGTATCTGTATCCCCAAGACCAAACATGAGAAAGGAGTTTCCATGAACACCAGAGACAGCCGTTCCTAAACTGATCTCTGTACCTAGTGTGTTCAGGATTGCACTTAAACTACTATCTATATAAACCCCATTAACTGATGTGTATTTCCAACTGTTTACAAGGTAGGACATTTCTCCACATCTGCCTGTCAAGCAGGATTTTAAACAAATATATGAAAGCAAATAAGGAAAGGCTGGATGCAATTTGATACCCTTCCTCCCTCACCTACCACATTTATTTTTCTTTTTATAAAAATGGTGGCTATGAAGAAAGACGTCATTGCAAAGGCTGCTAGGCAGTGACACACTGCAAGGATGCCCCATTGAACCCAGAGCCCAGGGCGCAGCTCTCCTGTGCGGAACCGAACAGACAGCAACATCGTTTTCATTACATTGATCACATAATGATCACATTATCAGAGCTACACCACCGCGCTCTATCACGGAGGACGCCACAGACGGACCCGCCGCCCGCCACCGCCATCCAACGCTTCCTCTCCGCTCAGGCGGCGGCGGGCGGCGTCCCCTGGCGGCATTAAGCGGCGGTACGGTGGAGAGCTGGAAGGGGCTCTTCAGTGAACACGCTGATGAGAGGTGTTCTTCCGCAAGCGACGGTACTGGTGCCGCCGTTTCCACGTAAGGTGCCGCTTGCGAGAAGACCTGAGTAAAAGCACCGTTCGAATCCCCAGTGAGCGTGGGCAATGGAACAGATCGCCTGTTCCAAACGCTTCATACACACGGGTTTTTTGTCTCAGATGTCCAGAAAACATTTTAATGAACCTGTGATCATGTTTGGCTGTTTCTTGAGTTCAGTTTACACTCTTCTCGTACATACAGGGTTTGGCTACATTGTTTTCAAAATTTTGGTTCTAGTTCCCAGAAAATGTCACCTTAAAAATGATCTATTCCTTCTGAAACAAAAGTTACTTAAATGCATGGCTGGAAATGCAAAAGCTAACAACATTTAGACCTCAGTTCCTCTTCCAGGATTGTGCTGTAAAGAAGGAGGTGTACAAATAAATGATGATTATTGCCAGCCAATAAATAAAGGTAACACCTTTTAATTTCATAAAAATACATTAAAAGAGGAGAAAAGTTTTGTGGAAGGGTGGAATAGAAAATCAATACTTACTTCCTTCTGCAAAAAGTAGAGAATTTTGTGTTCAGGTGTGCTTTATGGGTGGGGAAATAAAAACAAGAAGGAGGGAAAAAAAAGAGCAAAAGAAATCAAAACACCAGTCCTATCCCTACTGAGAAAAGACACTTGGAGAACAGTTGAAAGAGAAGCGAATGTTCTTGTTTCAGCATCTGCATGAAGATAAGTGCGGTGCAGGTAGATGGGGAGGGGGTTTTGTAGTTTATAGCTATCCCTTCAAAACAGACTGCTTTTTTCCTCTTAGAGGAAAAGACATAACCCTCAGTACCCTACAAGCAGCACTTGGGCTGGTGATTCTCACCCATCATGGCCCCAGCCATCTCCCATTAACTGAAGGGAGCTTCCCATAGTTAATTGCATGTGTTATGCTTCACAGCTCAAACACAGGTTTTTCTGTTTTGCAAGCACCACAGCTTATTCCGCTTCACTGGGATGATACAAGAAGAAAACAGATCTTACAGCTTTGCACTGGGGGCTTAAATACCCAAAATTGTGAATTTTCCTTTGTAATCTTATCTGCTTAAGTCTGCCAGTATGAAAATATTCTCAGTATATTTTACATACCACACACCCCCCCAAATGCCTTATCCAGAGAGCTAGTGAGTAGCCCAAACTTCTACTGTTCTCAATGAATGATGGAAAGCATTAACTGTCTGCACGTATCACCAATATCAATACACGGCACAGATTTTCAGCATTTCTGGCAAACCAAACTACCAAACAATCTAACTGATGGTGTATTTGTCTAACCTAATTTTTCACTGCTCCAAGGGCATATAGAGGAGCTTTCCATGAAGTACAATTCTGAAATAAACAGTTCAGTTTGACACAGCAGTTAGCAATTTTCCCCAAAAAGTATGATGGATTATATCCCAATGTAAAACACTGACTCTACAGCATCTGTGAAATCCATTATTCCTGTTGTTGGCTAACATCTTATTTAAATCTTGATACAGGAAGACAATTAGTTTTCCATCAGAAACTAAATACTCTTCTGAGAAAGCAGTTGATAAAGTGGAACTCTGCAAGAGGACTAACCCAGACAAAATATCATACATTGCACGTGAAAGGCACTGGCTGTGTTCTGCATGTGTGAGGAGTTCATTTCCATTTTTAACTTCAGTGGTTCTATAATTAAAAGGTAACAGAACACTTGCACAATTATTTTACATAATTAAACTATACCAGCACCATATAAGAAAATTAAATGGTATGTCTCAATGTATATGTAAAATAAATAAGATAGTAAATAAGGCAATTTTACAGGTTTTGTTACAATTTAGAAAAACATGCTAAGCGAAAACCTAAAGCCTAAAATTTGAATTTGAATCTACATTGGTAGATCCTCAGCCTGTGCATTAGGTTGTTGTATATTGGTGCATTTATTTAGTAAAATCAAATGATAGTAGTCAGTTTGCTGGTCACCTGATTTTAACCAATACAACTATCAAAATGACAGTAATATTTTCATAGCTACCTGAATGTAAAAGTAAGTTCCACTTGATATATAATGTTTATATTAATCCTTTTAAACATTTGCTGCCTTTCATCCTGTGGGTGATCTCTGCAAAATGTGTTGAGTGATTTATTAAGGCCTGACCCAGCAAAGTGCAGAAAAGGCTCACATCCCACTGGCTTTAAGAACAACTAGGGGCTTCTCCATGCACCTTTCAGGATCAAACTCTGAGGATATGGCAATCCTTCTGGACTATGGCTTTGTTCAGGCTTTTGTACGCTAACTTTCTTTATTATGCTTTCATTTTGCACTGAGATCAAATAACAGCTATATCCAATCCCCTTTTACTGAGCAAAATCTTCAGTTAATATGAGTTTGAGCAAGAAACGAATACAAGCATGACTAAAAAGTTTTTTGTAGCTAGGTGTTATATGGAAAAATCTACTTAGGAATCTCATACTATAAAGGTTTCACAATCGAGACTGAAAAAAATACAGCTATCATAGTTAACAGTTAATAAAATATAGCAAAAATATTTCCAGCACAAGTAGCTCGTACATCTAAAATTAACATTCACCTATCCCATCTGTTTCTGACTCTACTAAAAACCAACACGTAAACCATTGGAAAATATTGTAAAATGTAAATCAATAGTTGTCATTTTACTACTAAAAAGGAAAACTATTTTTCTCACTTTTCTTGCTTGCTGTTTGCCCTTATACTTCAGAATTTATTTATATGCATATATATATATATATACTGTTTTGTTCTTTTCCTATTTTAAAACCTGGTTTAGGAAGTCTGTTACATAACAGTGGCATGAAAATCCACAAGACATTTGAAAGAAACCAAAGGATTTATGTGTATCTGATTGAACTCATTGACTAAGTAAAATAATAACTCTTTTTGATAAATATATACTGCTTTTCAGAACACAATGTAAGGGCACTCAAGTGTTAGGTAGTCTAGCTTGATTGCTAGAAAAAAAGAGAGCACAGCATTTTTAAATTCCAGAAAAAAATAGGTTGTTCTTTCAGTTGTGTCTTTGCTAACAATTTGGAAGCATCCATTGTATTACTACTGCAGTGTTATTGAGCTACTTTTATTAAGGCAAATTTATAGCAATGTTAGAAATTAATACCACTCTTATTTCCTCCACTGCCTGGCTTTATTGAATGCCATGGGACATATTAATCAGTAAAGCCAAGTAGTGCATGAAATAAAAGTATAAATTAACCTGTAACATGAATGTAAAAAGGGGCTTAATAAAATAGAAATAAATAACACTTAAATGATAATCAACCCCGCCTGGCTTAACCAAGCATATAGTGTAATAATGCTAAATACAAAAAAAAAAAGTATTTAAATAAAGTTTAAATCATGACGCAAACAACATAATTTACAAAGAAATCCGTAATTCATGGTATTGTTTAAACACACGCAAGACTGTATAAAAACCCATCCTTCTGACCCAACACTTCTTCATGTAGAATTCTTGTCAACTTTGGGAGCAGGCCAAAGGCACAATGGCTATGAATGTGAGAATGATTTCAGAGTGACTGCACATTCTAAGAGACTATGCATTTAGATGTAACCAAAACAGAAGTCTTTGCATAGTATATTTTGCATACACTCAAAATGTATCTTCAAATATCAGCTAAAACTAGAACAGTGTATTCAAGCCTATTTCACACAGGTGAACTGCACATAATGCATACAGTGATTTATTAATATATTAATATATTTATATTTAGTGTGTAAAGTCATTTTAACATGCCCTTAATTTATATTGGTTTTTTTTTGGTTTTTTTTTTGTTTTTTTCTAAAGACAGTGTATTCTGTGGTATAATAGAAGGAAGTTTTGGGGGGAAAGTCTCTTTTCTCCAGGGTCAAAAAACCCTCTGTCCAAAGAATTACTCCCAGTACACAAATTGATATATGCTAGGACTTATAAAATCAAAGCTAACAATAGACTGCTCAGCTTTTCTCCACAGTTACTGCACTTCCAGAGCACAAACATTTGGCTTTGTTGTCATACATAATAACCACATATATGGAAATACATGTATTTACAAAACCAGGAATAAAAATTGGCCTAAATCTGTAAGTATCATAAACCACCAATGTATGCTCCCTCTGCTGGCTCTGTTGCAGAAATTAACTATGAAACACACCTGCTGTAATTGCTCTGCTACTAACAATGCAAACATAAATGTGCCACAACCTTGCTAGAAACTGCTAGAAACACCACATAACAAGAAGAAAGGTAAGATGAGCAATTCTGCGTGAGTGACTGCACACATAACAATATAAACATGACACTAAAGCAAAGGTTTTACAAATACAAATGTGTTATATATTACAAATGCATTATTGTTCATTGCATCACAGTTCTGATATCATTACGGAGGCATACTAATATGAGATACAGCCAAAATGTAAAAGATACTGTGAGCTATGCTTGTATAAAAAAAGGGTTGCAGGCTGCTTAGATTCAAGTGTACCCAGAGTCCAATAGAAATGGTTAAGGATCTTATTCTGCAGAAAATGTAGTGGCACTGAACAGGAGGCAAGCTTAACATTTAGCCCAAGTGAGGTCCCCATACTCTTGGATGATGTTTGCTAGGAGTTCTGTCACTAATGAGCTGAACCATCTGCAGTAGTTTCCTGACAGATGTGTCCAACTCCCATACTGGGCCACTACATCCTCTGACACGGAGAGCTATGGAGAGGAGGGCAAAAATGCCACCACCAGGTAGTCAAATGTGGTAGCTTTTTGTAAATAATAAAGCAGCTTTTTTGCCAAAGAGCATTCTAAACACATTCCTTTTGGCTTCAAAACTATTGTGAACCTTTTTTTCCTCTTCAACAGTCATAGTATAAAATTCAGTACCAACACATCAGTGGATGCAAAGAAATTAAATGACAACTCCAATTAGGTAGGTTTTTTTCTCATTTTAAAATCAGGGCTTATGCTTACAATGAGGACATTTCTAAATACACTGAGCTTAATTTATTATAGAGATTTTAAATGCATAATTTTCACAGACTTTTATGAGATGCACAAGGGTATCAAGGTTAGAATACACTAAGTATATATTATCTCAGTGCTATTGTAACAACATGTGTTCTACAGTAGTAAAGAAAGCAATCTCTTAAATTTGTATCTTATCTGGTAAACACATTAAAAAAAAAACAAAAAAACTTTAAAATACCTTTCTTAAAGTATTTATTCTGGACATGAAATACATTTGGAGCACAATATCATGATAGTTAAAGGACTGCCAATACAAATGAATATTTGAGCATACAAATACTGATCACTGTGTTTAGATAACTGAACTCCACTTTATTTTGTTTGGAAATCAAATACTTTGACAATTTAACCTCAGTGCTGACAGCATTATAGTCATTAGTATGAATGAGTGATTTTTTAGGGGATTTTTTTCATAATGGAGTTCCAATAAAATAAAATACTATAGCATAAATATGATGATTTAGTTGCATACTGATATTTATGGACAATTGTTTGATTTCAAGCACAAAAAGAGAAAACTGAAGCTGGAGAATGCTGCTTGTGGGTCTCAAATACAAAGTGTGCACAGAATTTTCTATGCCTGTCATGACTGGGCAACACATGGTAAGTTCTTTGAAAAACTAAAACCTTATTGAATGAACAGTTATGTAAATGTCAAGAGACTACCAATTTGCAGAATATCCCAAATTATTTGAGCAGCAAATTAGGAAAGAGCATGAAATAAATAAACCCCACAGTTAAAAGATTCATGCTTGCATTTTAATATTTTAAGAGACATAGGGCTTTTTATTTAAATGTTCCTTGTAGTATTAAATTAAAGCAACTATATTGTAACAGCACATGAAAAAAAACAAAACCCAGAACAGAAAGTGCACATCTGCCACAAATACACTGTCTATGGGAAAGGACCAAAAGGAAGCATGTGATAAAAGTATGACAGTACATTGCAAGTAGCTACATGCAAAGAAACAACTATGCACCATTGGCCCCCAAAATTCTTTCACACCTCATAGAATACAGTTTATTTTAATAACACAAGACTATTTCTTGTGCAGATTAATATTTCAAGCATCTTTTTAAAATCAATTCCTTGTGTGTCTAAATCAGTTGATTAAATCTTGTAAAAAAAAAAAAATTCAATTTTCTTTATCCCCTTGGATTAGAAGCATCCCTGTACTTCTAGACCAATGCAGTCATAAGCATTAGATGGGAAGTAAGCCCGTGAAAGCTCTGCTTACTGCCTGCAGCTGTCACTAACACTGGATCTATCTTCACAAATATTATTACAAGTGTGTTCATCTGAGGTGCCCTTATTCACAATAGCTGACCTTCATGGCTATGTCTGACATTTAAAAAGAAAAGTTCTGCTTTACAACCTTCAGTGTGCCTTCAGTTATAAATTACTTGTAGAGTATTAGTAATAATAATTGATTTTAGCAGTAAGTAATAGAGTTATAAACAGTTCCGACTATTTAATGAAAGAAATGCTTCATCTTCTGGTTTTATTTATTAGTATTCAAGAGCCTTCCACAACTTCACTGAGATCAGTTATTGCTTAATTAAACTAAAAAAGATGGCCTGTCAATGACTCTTTGTTCAAAAAACATAAAAAATATTAATTATTTTTTACATTTCTTTACAAATATTCATAACGGTTGCTTATTTTTCTGTCGTGAGCTTACGTGAATACAGATAGTGTATGCAATAATGAATTGTTCAGATTTTCCTTACATGCTAATAAAATACAGGGTTTTCATCTAAGTGTAGTGCATCAGTTACAAGTAAGTATGATCAATTCAGAATTGTACTTGTACTGACCACATCAGAGCTCTCCTCAGTGTTCACGAGTTGTAGAAACCATTTACACAGCTTTTTGTTGCTCACAACTAAACTCTACTGCATTTTTTACAGAATTCAGTTTTCTAGCAAAACAAAAGGTCACCTACAGGTTCATAACGCATCAGATCTGATGCTCACACGCAAGAAACTAAAGGCTAAAAAACTTCCGTGACAAATGGCCTGATGAATGATGCAATTTCTCTGTCAATAACAGCAGGAAGGTTTCAAATAAACAATACCCAGTTAAAATCCGACTGGGAAATGACAGCAGCTGCTGATTTTATTTTGCCTTTTTTTTGATTCGAGGCAGTGATAACTGACAAATAAAACTTAATGTCACCTTATCATGATGCAAATAAAAATATACTGTACGCTTACATAAATGTCAAGCTTGAGACGCTATCATTCCTCACCACTAGCTGGCACCATAGCTTTAAAAATGTAGTGATGTGACTCGTTTATCTCTTCTTAATTAACAAGCCAGCTACCTAATTTTTAACAGAAAACAATTATTCAAAGCAAACAAGAAATATTTGGGGCTATAAACTAAAATAAGGCTGAAAGCAACATTCTCACTGACGACTAGCAAGATACATCCCGCAAAGGGAAATGGGTAACAGTTAACAGACTCAGGGGTTGTTTTTATTAGATGAAAATAAACGGTACTGTGCAAAATTGGAGCCTGATGTTTTTTGCTACTGGCTGGAAGACCATAGAGGTCATTATCTTGGATTATGAAGAGGATGAACCCAAATAAACTGCTTCCCTTACTGGGCTTTTCATCCCAAATAAACTCAGAGGCCACTTCAGGTTCATTCCCAAAGAAGCAGCTTTATTGCACCAGCTAATAAATTTCACAGAGTCTGTCTCCTTCACTGGCTTCCCTTTTCTCATTAGAGCCTGCTGCTTTCATTGTCTGCTGGCTGGATACAAATGCCCTAAGAGGCAGGGCCTCAGTTTCCATTCCCTGACTGCAGTGGTCCTGACACTGCAATAGACTTCACTGCCATGTTCTGCTCTAATTCTTCCAGACTAGTCACCGTGGGCTGACCCCACACAGGCATTGGCACATGCACCCATACCTTCAGACACACATAAAATTCAAATCAAGGGAGTTACAAGTTAATCAACTACTGCCCAGCCTCAGGAGAAACCAAGCAAAAATTCAGGCAACTGTTGCAAACAGCTTATGAATTTTATATTTATTTACAGGTTTGGCAAAGAAACACCAAAATATTCCCAAAATACCAGTAATACAGCACTGTTAATTTACAAATACATCATATTTGTGGTCAATCACTCTGCTGTGGTCTGAAGAGAAGAAATACTTCAGTAAGCATTTTTTTAGTAAGAAAATCCTCCCTAAAAGGAAAATAAAGTTTCCTCCTATTATGGGACAGGTTTGTTGCAGGTGTCCAACCAAAGTCACTTTTAAAGCTGGGACATACAGGCAAGATTTCTGTATCAGTAATGACAGTCACCTCAAGAGAACCCTGCCATTCTGGCCTTGGCACCATTAGACAGCTCATAGTTACACATATTCTTTTTTACAATCTCTTTACAATCTTCCATAGGACCAGAGAGAAGATAATGTACACTTTGAACAACAGAGCTACACCTGTCACAAACTCTGCAGCTGGTTCACTACATCAGCAGTACCACAGAATAACATGTACTGTCAGCTATGCAGGAAAAAAAAAAAAAACAGATTCTAATATTCTGAAAAAGGTCATCTCCTGTATCATTTTATAGTGACATTTCTGTCCTACCCAACAGGGAAATGCTGAAACTTATCTACACCTTCACTATTATCTAGATGACTTAGATTCTTCCATTAGCATACTGCAGTACCAGCTAGTCTTCAGCTCACTTTAAATACTACCCTTCCATCCAGCTACAGTAGAGCAAAAGCAGCTCCCAGTCTCTAGTACTGAGGAGATTATTTCAATCCCACTTTGGCCAGTACGTATACAAGCATTTCTTTGTTAATTTTAAAATGGAACACAACAGAACAGTTAAGAGAGCATATTTATTTCTCTTCTACTTCAAAAAAATGCTATCTAAGGAATACATATTGGGATCACATTTTTTCTTTCCTAAGAGGAAAGTTTACAGGGCAACATTTCTTCTTTGTACCTAGATTCCTCAAATACCTGTCCCCGGCAAGTTACACTTGCAAAGCTCACTCTGTAGCCAAAGATTTTAAGGCTTTGCTTTGTGTAACAAAAACCATCAATAAATGAGTTCATTGCCCTTGAGATTTTAATAAAACCATGGAAGCTGACACTTTTTTGCCGTATATGCTTTACAGGATAAACACGCTGCCAACATCAACTAATGATAATGGTGGGTTTGCCTTGCTCCAGAGTTATTTTGAGGTCATTCTGGTAGTCCTGCATATGGTCAACAGGGCAGCCCTTTGTAACTGAGTCAATTCCGCAGAATTCAGGACAGACAGCAATGTGAGATGAAGGATCATAAATTGGAGAAAATCCAGTCTTACTGAACACAGCAAAGCTTGGAATGCGGTATAATAAAGAAGTGTTCGAGTTAATCCACTGCTATCTGTCTTTATTTTGCTAAGCCAGTCAAGTGGACACCAAAGCATTGAGACTACATTAATCAAAATTTGGAATGACCTGCTTTTCATTGCAAACTGCAGTTATCTTTCTTTACTGATTGGCCTTGACCTGTCAGCTGCATTTGGTACTGCTGACCCCAAGGGTTCTTCTGAAGAGCCTGGAGTACTATGAAAGGTTGTCTGACTCTGTTCTTGCTTGGTTTAATTCATATTCTACTCAACATATCCATTTTATTTCCAGTAGAAATTGCTCATTTAATTGCATTGTAAGTTTTATGGGGTATGCCCCAGGCTGCGTTCTTTATGCCAAGCTTCTCAGTATTTATATGTGGAATGATGAGGAGGAAAAAAAAAGAAGTCCCTCACAAAGCTAGGCCAGGCTTCATAATACCAGTAATTTCCACTACTTCAAATTGTGCAAAAAACTGTTTTAGGAATAAAGCAAATGTATATGTCACTATCTGAGGTTGACTAGACAAATGCATAGAATCATAGAATCATAGAATAGGGTTGGAAAGGACCTTAAGATCACCTAGTTCCAACCCCCCTGCTGTGGGCAGGGACACCTCCTACCAAACCATGCCACCCAAGGCTATGTCCAACCTGGCCTTGAACACTGCCAGTGATGGAGCATTCACAAATTCCCTGGGCAGCCCATTCCAGTGCCTCACCACCCTTACAGTAAAGAATTTCTTCCTCATATCCAATCTAAACTTCCCCTGTTTAAGTTTGAACCCGTTAACCCTTGTCCTCTCAGCACAGTCCCTCATGAAGATACCCTCCCCAGAATCCCTATAGACCCCCTTCAGATATTGGAAGACTGCTATGAGGTCTCCACGCAGCCTTAATACTTTCAAGACAGGTTCATCTTTTTTAGGAATTTAACAACCCTTCAATGCTAGTACATACAGAGTCTTGTAAGACAACTACATACAACATTACAACTTCATATCTAACCAACCCCAAAGATGGCTGGATGAGAGCTTTAGTACAACAAACCCAACCAGTTCACACTCAAGAAATCAATATTCTTTCAGATAATACTATTGTATTGACCTCAAAAGTATTTAATGTCTACCTTTGCAAAAGGGATTCAGGTTTGATATCTCCAATCCTGAGTCTTCCCAAATAAATGAAAAAATGGTGTAGTTTGGCATAAATCTGCCTTACTTGTGGTGTTTGCTGAAACATACAAGATTTTAAACCTGACACTCCTTAATCTGTTTTATTAGTTAATCTATCAATGAGGAGATGGCTTCAACTGTTATGCCACACATAAACTGCCACCTTTATTAGTAAAAGGCAAACTGTATTCTTACAACTAGCATTAAAGTTTGCCAGCCCACTTGGACACTGTCAAAATGAAGAGAAATGCTAAGTGATTTAGGAATGCAATATAAAGAGAAAGACTCATTGTAAACTTTGATTTCATTTGCAAAGAAAGACTTCTTTACCAAGGACCAACTGCTGTACAATGCTGTGCAAAGATTAGAAATCCATGTACAATGATAAAAGTCCCAGATTCAGACCTCAGAGCAAAATACTAAGGTAGCATTGCAAGTAAAATGTATTTATTATAATCGCTGCTTATTAACTTTTTGTAAAATTTACTTTGTGCTGTCAGCCATTTAATTTATAATAAAAAGTAGAGACTGAAGAAAAATACAAATTATGAATACAAAAAGAAAATTATTATTAACTTTAAAAATTTAAATCCTATTTTTTAAAACCAATGATGGCAATAAAAGTGGAACATATGATCAAAAAATTGAAAATTAAGGGAAGATACAAAAAAGAGCAAGGCTGCAGTTCACTAATGAGTAAAAGACAATGTCTACTGAGAGATCAGAAAGCAAACCTAGAAACTAAACAGGTTGTAGAATCTATTTTCTTGGTTGTGGAAAAATGCAGCTTGGAATCTGAGTTTTGAGAGCTAGGACATACATATCACTAGTATAATGGATGTAAGCTTTGGTGAAAATCTTTTAGCCTAATACATATTTGAGCAAATTCTATATGGACTTAAATGTTTATTCTGCTGTTGCGTGCTCTGATTCGATGCTAATTCCAGGTGAATTAGTGACAATGACCTTATCTGTGAATACAATCACAGCAAGGTCCAGAGTCTGAAATTCACCAAGCATATATATGGAAAGAAAATAAAAGAAGCAGTGTATTTGTTCCTCTAATCTCTCTCCTTCCCTGCCCCCCCCCCCCCCCCCCGCAATGAAGTTCACCAAGGCCCTTCTTTCTTGTATCATCTTCTTATGCTATATATACAATTTTTAAGAACAGGAAATAATTAAAACAAATATAAAACCCTTAAAGTGTTCTTTCTGATTTTAGCTAGGAGTTGATGACATTGTTTCCCTTGCTGTGCCTCACCTTGACTATCTTTTCCAGAACAAAGTCTGTTGAACAATAATTGCCAGGGCAGTATTGCACAGAATAAAACAACCTGCATTAATGCTTTAACATTCAGCTTAACGGTAATGCTAGCACATACATTACAAAAAATAGAAACATATACACTTTCCACTTTTGATGAATGTCACAAATTACTGATAACAACATGCAGCACCAGAACAAAAATGAGCCAACAGCTGCAGGGATTTAAGTCATTTGCACACTGCCTGTTGTCTGGTACCTCCCCTGCTGGAAGTTACCATTTTAGGAAAACAGTAAGCAGAGGGGAATGTGGGCCTACTCTTCTTCAACTCACAATCCAACATGTTAAACCACAGGATGTAGGAAAACATCCTCAATTACCATAGCTGAAGTCATAACCAATCTGCCAGAAGTAAACAACAAAACCCAAAACCTATTCAAATTCAGCATTATGAAAACAGCATTTTGCCAGATTTTATTAGAAACACAGATTCCCCCACCCTCACACATACGTACACACACACAGGGGAAGTAACAATGAGCAATTATGCATTACTTGAATTTTTCAAAACATTAGTAATTCTGTGTGTATCTCTAACCCAACTCCTTCCAGAACAGTAAAAGTACAGCTGAGTGTCACAACAAAGACAGAACTCTAGTGTATTCCTCTTCCCAAATCGCCCTACCTAGGCTGTGACCTTTAAAGACTGAATGCAACTTAGAACATGGTGGCAGTCCTACAATATTGTGTTAACAAATTTGCCCTACAGGCCTCAGGAGAAGCAGGAACACTCACAGAGCTCTAGAAGAGTAGCAGTGCCCAGGAACGTCTCAGGAAGGCTTGAGACAATGTTGGTAAGGTCTGAGGAAACTTTCTGCACTTGTGATATTCATAAAATGGTAAATAATGTGGGTTCTAGCAAACTAGAATCATAAGGCAGACAACAAAGGAATATGGCCACTGCTACGAGGAATTGAAGGTTTGTGGGACAGTTCTCAAACTAAGATAGTATCTAGCAGCACGTAGGGGATACATACATTCCAAAAGAAACTGTATTTAAATACCAAAATATTCCCTTCTCCTTATTACCCTTCTCAGAGAAGTAATTCAGTAAAAGCTGTTTTGGTCCAGCAATTAGCTTTTGTTAAAACAGCTTGCTACTGCAGACACAAGAGCAGACTGAAATTTATGTTCTATTCTTACTGGAATACCACTAAAGCAAACTCTTAACAGGGTGAAACAAATACAGACATTTTTCAGCTTACGTACTGGCAATTCCTTAGCATCCTGAGATCAAAATTAATGTAAACCAATTGGAAACATGCATGCTGGTGTTTCAATGCAAATGAGATTGCAGATACAGATTTCACACACACACACCAAAAAAAATACTTGGGTTCAGAGGTCGCATTGATGGACTGTAGGAAGATTTTTAAATCAATATTTACAGATTTAAATCCAAAGGTTAAAAAACAAAAATCTGCCTCTTGTCACTGAAGTAAACACAACAGAAAAAGAAAGAGCTTTAGGCTGGTGGCTGATGTTTCAGCAGTGCTGCAGTCATGTATAATTTAGTACTCCATGACTGGCTAATAATATTCTTCTCTATGTTCCTATCACAAGTTTTGCAATAATGGTCAAGATTTGTGGTTTCCAGCAGTCAGCTTGGAATATTGCCTCACTGCTCCAGGCCTGACAGTAGTCCTAGTTTTCCACCGGGATGTGCTATATAATTGTCTCAGTCTGCTTCTGAAACTCTTGGGAGGGTGTTAAACTTAAAAAAATAGGCAAGACAGAGGCTTTGTTTGGGCACAGGTCTACAGAACAGAAGAAGAAATTACTAATTTATTTAATCCCACAGCTAACTTCATGAGAAGGAAGGAATAAAAGCAACAGGTGTACTGGGGGGTTAGCAATTTCCATACAAAGACATAAAAGCCTGTCAATTCTTGCTCAGGTAAAATGGCAACTCTAATTTAAGAGAAATAGCCAGCTGTCTGTTTTCTGTATTTACAAGCTCCAGGCGTCATTCTTGACTTTTAACTGAAGTACTGTATACTGATTCTAAAAATATTAGAAACTATTTTCATAACTGGAAATCCTGTGGTACAACTAAAGCTAATATTCAAAACAATGCCGCCCTCTTGTTTGATTAAACTTCAAAAGCAACTCCAGTCACAGAATCCGAGGTGATGCTCCTTCAAGTTAGCCCCACTGAAGTGAAGGAAACAGACCCGTTTATCTACATGTTTTGAGTAACAAGTCTCTGAAATGCCACCCAGAAAGAATATGAAAATGGACAATATCTGCATACTACTTAGGCCTGCTTAGATTATTGGCCTCATCCTCAGCCAACAAAAGTGCAAGAAATGTGCATCAGACATCTGATTTCATAACTCCAAAGCCTTTATCCAGAACTTTTTGTACACTTTAGGGATGTTGTTAGACAGCTTATTAAATCCCTTAAATACCACAAAATCAAACTATGCTTTAACTATATTTAGTATGAGATACTGTAACCAAGTCCTCTGACATCTGAATAATGCATATTGATGAATACATGTTAAATGCAGATGATACAACTACAACAGTGTGATGATAGTAATCATTAAAAAAAGTACTAGTTTTTATATTACATTTCACCCAGAGTGATAGGTTTCTGGGCAAACTCCACAAAAAAACTCTACAGCTTTCATTTTTCCAAAAGCAAAATAGCAACATTTTAAATCTGAATAGTCCCCATTCATACAATGTAACTTGTTTGAAAGCTACAGCCTTAAACATGAATACATTTTTATGAATTAGATAGTTGACCTTATGTTAGATCTCTTGCATAATCTATCTGCTCATACTACTATCCTCTTATTAACACATAGAAAATGATTAATTAAATGGCAAATGAATTCAAACCATGTGTGTCCTGAAGGCAGAAATGTCATCAAGTTATATATTGCCATAAATATTTCTACTACTCAGCTTTTTCCAACTGTGTTTATTGCACATGACCTACAATATTTGGTAAATAAGCATGTGCAGCCATTTCTGTGGCAAATATTCTAGAATTACAGGGCATTTTTTTTTAAATCAGAATACAATTTTCCATGGAAAACATTGGTTCATATACTTCAGCCCTCTGAATGTACAAACAACTAACTACCAGCTGTGGTTTCCTCACCTTGGGCTATATTCTCCCAGCAGCTTCGATACATTTCTCTTAATTAAAGTCATCTAATTGGCCACAATGAGTAGATTGGTTCTTGACATTCTCTAGAGCTTTATACTACTTGCCTACAACCAAAACTCTTGGTATCGGTCAGTACAATCATTGTAAATATAGGAAGAAAGAATTATCAGATACTTAGCAGATACTATTATAATGCTTATGATGTCATTTTAAATTACAACCACTCGTATTTTAGGGCACAATATTTTATATTTAGCAATATCTATTTCTAGCTAAATACAAAATTTCGATATAAGGAAAACTTGTATGGAATTCATTATGAAGATGTGATGATATTTTTTTTTAAACAGATATGCCTTAATGTCCCAAATGCAAGTAATAGCACATGTGGTGTTATCCTTTGGAATTTAAATTTATTTTGGCAGCTTTTGAGAGACATAATCTTATTCACATATGTTTCATGCTGTATATAAAGAAGTGTACGTATGTCCTGACAGCAAAGTAATCTAAAAATCTCAAATATTATAAAATTAATAAAATGATTCTCAGCAGCAACAGACCATAAAATAATTATACAAAGAAAATTGAATGTTTTTAGAAATATTTGACTTGCCAGGGGAATGTAATACTTAACAGTAGAGAACAATTTACAAACAGATTAAAACGTAGCATGCCATCAAAAAGCATGATCCTAGCAGCTTATGCATAGCTGGGAGAGTAAGTGCAGGAAAAGAGACATCTATGTAGGTGTGTATTAAAAAAAAATCCTGTCTGTAGCAGTTGTTGGTAAAGCAGTTGTTACAGAAGCTACAGTGTACACCAGATAAACAGTTAAAATGATGTTTGATATAAATCACAGTCTGAAGAAGGTGTGCAAATTCAATTTAGGAAAAAAAAAAAGAAAAAAGTGTGATGTTTTCATGTTTAGCAGTCAGAAAAGGCATTTTGTGCCACACAAATCCAGTGCCAGATGTAAGGCTAGCTATTGGTTGAACACTGACCATGTGTTTGAGCAGTGTAGATATAAAACCCCCTCCCAGAGCCAGATCTGCATTGCAGTCAAGGGAAGAACAAGATTTATTTCCCCAGCCCTAGCCTCTTGCACAGATATGCACGCAAGCAGGAAATCCACCTGCAGTTCCTCACCTTAATAAAATGTACCAAATAATATTTATCTAGCTGTACAATTACTGCTAACTAGTGTTTTCTAAATCTTAATAACAAAGAATGCATACTATGATCAAGTATAGCCATACACTATTTTTTTTTAATTTGTTTTCAAGAACAGCAGATATTATCTGCTATATTCTCTGCTTTTCTCCTTCTAAATCTCAAGGGTTTTTTTTTTTCTTCTTGTCTAGACAACACAAATCCCAATTAAAAATTATTCTAGGAATCTTTTATTTCTTACCTTTTTCCCAGCTGTGATGATTTTTTATACGCATTTTAAGACAGCTGATTCCTAATGCACTGGTATCTGAAACAAAATATAATAAATTTCCTCTTACCTGGAGTTTTCAATTCTAAGTGGCTATCACATTATTTTTTCCCTCTAGCAATACATACACTCTATTTTATTTGACCTATATTAAAAGAAAATGCATGTTTGCTAACAAAAAAAAAAAAAAAAAAAATCTTGCATAAACAAAATACATTGTTTTTAAGGAAGACTTAAATCTCCCTAGAGCCTCATATAAATCAAGGAGCATGGAATGTTAGACATACAATACTTTATCTCAAGTAAGCTCCTTAAATATGATACTTGACACTTCATCATGACACCTTTACACTTTGTCTAGGGCATAATTTTGCTAGTAACAGAATTCCTCCTACCCCAACATCCAAACAATAGATGTGAAATTCTTGTGCACAAAGTGACAGAGACAGTTATAATAGCAGCTCAGCAAGCTATCCTTACTTCTCTTCTAGAGGATTTTTTTTGTTTTCTTAGCCCTAATATTGTTCCTTATGCACACTCTTGTCTTTTAATTTTTGCCAAAAGTGTTAAAGCAAATAAAATTTCAAGAAGAAAATTCAAGTAAAACATATAGCAGGTTATGGAATAAAATAAGGTCTAATATGTTCAGATGTAACTAGCATCCAAAGAAGAGCTGAATAAATGGGGAGAAAAATGTTAATTTTTACATTTTTAAAACCTTCATTTTTATAGCAATCTAAAATGCAGTATTCTTTTCAAGGTTACATATCTGGTACAAATACAAAATATTCCAAAGAATAAACATTTTATATATAGAATTCATTCTGTGTCCCTGAATGAAACCAAATATACGAAGGAAAGCAGTTTAAAAGTATTTTTAATTCAGCTTGTTGCTAATTGTTTGATCTCTCATTTCCTGGATCACAGCCCTGAGATGTATCTCTTGATGAATATAGTCATGCAAAATTGGTCTAAGGTCTCTGACAGATGGAGTCTAACAGACATAGTTGAAAGAGTTTGGTGTTATTACCCCAAATGTTTGCTGGAGATGACTAAACCTGTACTAGGCTAGGGGACAAGTATGTGTTGTTTTCCTTAAAACTAGCTCACAGGCTGTCATATTATTTCAAATGCACCTTTATCAATTATTTAATATAGGAGACTAAATTGAAGCAGCTGACGTATCTACATGAAGTGACTTTCTCAGAAAAACAGCAAACAGAAAGGGGAAATGCTGTCTCAAACCCTTGCAACCAAGTCCTCCAGAGACTAATAGAGTTCTGGAGCACAAGATGCTTGAACTGGCACAAGCTCAAGTAGAAAGGGTCCTCAGGATTTGTTGTTTCTGGAGTGTGTGTGAATACAAATGCATATATGTATATACAGAGAGAGTATTAACAATTTCTGACATAAAGCAAATACTGCAGCATAATAATCATACTACTAATTCTGATACTAAGAATCAGGTTCTTGGTTTTATGTATTTTTAATTAATGAAGAAAAAGGTTTTCATTCACCTTATGCTGCATACAGGAAGAATTACCAAAATGCTAGCAGGCTTTACACTAATATATTATCCTGTCTTTTTTCAGTGAAGCTCAGCAATTTAAATCAAATTGAAAGATGAAAACAATTGTTTCTACATGAAGAAGATAGCAGAAGCTGCAGCTGCTTGCACAATAGTCTAGTGACTACAGTAACACTCGCCCATGTTTAAAAATTTCTACAACCCAGAAAAAAAACCTGAATGTTAAATAGCATTTTGTCCTGAAGCTCACACAAACATTTAACTATACAGTCCAAGGGCCTTCTTATCAAAATTGTAGTTTGTGTCCTTTTCAAAGTATAGAACTTAAATATATTCAAGCCAACTGCATTTGAGATGCTATCATCACAAAAGTAACATTTAATTAACAAATGAGTCCATTCGTATGTGCAACCTAAGAGGCTTAAAGAAAATATGCTTGTTTCAGTGAATTGTCTCCATTAACAGTACTATTCTGGAGATTAGAATACAAGATCAATTTCATATTCACATAAACCTCTAACACTAAAAAAAAATATAACCTTGGTCAATTTCACCGTCAGTGTTTACATATCCAAAGATTCACTTCACAAACAGATGCCATGTAGGAAACAAGCAATGAAAACATCCAACAAACCCACACCAAGATCGGAGAGTTAAGAGAAACTGACATATCAGCTACAGACATATATCAACATTAAAAGCCTTTCCCATTTGTTTTTGAACCAGGTACAAACTACTGTTCCTTTGGCTTAAAAAGAGAAGAGTACGTGCTTGCAAACACTGCTAGGAAAAGAATAAAAGCCTGTTAGCCATCTGCCTAGATCACCAATTCTGCATCTGCTACATAATCTGAAACTTCATCTGACTGTGAAACTGTATCAGTCAGAATAGACACAGGTATATTAAATGCTCCATTTTCTCTTAAGGAAATGGGTGACCCAAAATTGTAAGCAATATTTTGTAAGGTAACAAGGAACCTGAAAACACTTTATTTGCAAAAAATCATTTGCCTGAAATTAAAATCATAGTTTTTCATCTAGGACCCCAAATTTGTGGATAATTTTTATCAACAACTGTGAGTCGTTGTAAAATGTGCATCTCCCTCATTAATTGGCTTGGCTTTTACATCAGTGGAGTAAGCATGCTATTATAAAATTATTACATTCTGTACAATTGATTTCACATATGGGAGGACCACCATGAACTGAAACTGTGGCATTCAAATGTAATCTGCCTATGGCCGTATAACCAAATGAGACTGCAAGACAATCAGCTTCCATGAGTGACATGTAACTGTGAAATGAATAACAAACTAATCAAGGCATGACACTCCTCAAATTCTATGAGGTAGCTCCTATATAAACTACAAGAACCTTGGAAATTAAGAGACATATTCAGCCAGCACTGTTGTCTATTTCACAGCATTCTCACCCTGTGGGTAACAGAGGGAAGAAGTAACATCTATTAATAATGTTAGCTGAAATAAAAAGTTAAATTATGTGGTTTACTAGGGAGAAGGAACATGAGAAACCGCTGGTTTTGGCCTAAGTGCAAACAGCATCTGGAGGCTGCTGAGATTTCCAGTGAGTTTTACTTCCTAGAAAGTCACCTGCATTCTCATAGAGATCAAAATGCAGGAACAATATAAAAACTTCTTTTAACTTCTGTAGACAGTTGCAGCAACAACATTTCTAAACATATTGGGAATGTCTTCATGTATTAAGAAAATCCTCTGTAGCTAATCAAACAGGTTTTGAGGCTTTTGTATAAATGAAAGATGCTAACATGAAACTCAAAGACTGTTATTTTCTTTTCCTGGTTTTTGGTTGTTGCTTTGGAGGTTTTTTTGTGTATGAACCGCAGGGTAAAGACATAAAGAACTGAAATTAGCAGCTAATACTAAAGCTGCAGTGATTCATAATCCTTTTGGTGAAGTATTTCACATGCTTCGGTACAGACCTACAAACCTTCCAGTAAACCATATCAACTGGCTTACCCCTTTGTAGAGCATAAAGATATTTTTAAACGTGGTCAGTGGCAACACCTTCTGTCTAGGTTAGGTTAATCATACTGAAATAGCTACCGGTACTGTGAGAGGACACAGCTAACCAAGTCTGAAGAAACTTTTGACTTCAAGGGTAGATTTTTTTGCCATTTTTTTTTTTTCGATTTCATTTCCCAGGTAAGGAAGAAGCTGTTATGCGCTTAACTATGCTTTATTCTGGGCAGAACGACTGCAGGAAACCCTTTTCTGTTAAGTCTCTGCTAGTTCATTATCACAAACACCATTAAAAGATACAGGCAACTCCTCCGCTGGAGAAGTCATAGCGATTCGTGAAAAGGACGGCTTGTATTTGCTTTGGCGCTCACTAATCCATTCTTTCAAAGGGTGAGTGCTGAACAGCGCCTAGAAAGCAGATGCTTTGAGTTGCCTCTTTGCAGCGTCTCCAGAACAAAAAGTACGTGGAAACAAGTAATTCCACAGAACAGAGCCTGGGCGCCTCAAGCAAACCCTGACACCCCTAAAGGAGACCTCTGTAACCATCTCATTCCTTCACTCGCCTTTTCTTCCTTTCCTACGACCGCTTTTGTCCCTTCAGACCATCGACCCACATCACGACCACCCCCCCAGCAGCCACGCAAGTGACGCGTTGACACGCATGCGCTGCTCTCGAGGCGGGCGAGGGGCGGGGCGCGAGCTGCGAGCGGCGTTACGTGACGAGCCACTGCGGCTGCGCGCTAGGGGTGGTTACTCCCACAGCGGGTCGGCGGTGGGTGCGCTGGGCCGGCTGCTGGCGTGGGACCGACGAGGGCGGGAAGGCGCTTGAGCTGAACGCCGGCACGGTTATATCTTATCTTCTTCTCTTGCCTCTACTATCCTACCTCCCGTACCTTCCCTGCTCCGCTCCGGCTGCACTCGCTCCCGTCTTTTTCTAACCGCTCGGGGAAAGGGAAGGGGCCTCTCCGCCGTAGTGCGGCCCAGGGCTCGCGCGGGAGGGGGTTGGGGGGAGGTAGGGGAGGAGCGGCCGCCCCTGAGGAGAAAGCGGCAACGGCCGTTGCGCGCGCGCTGTTCCCGACCAGCCCTCGCTCCCCCCCCGCATCCACCGTGTCGCGCGGCGCCTGGAGCCCGCCTTTCCGTCACGTGGCTCCCCTCTCCTCCCTCCCCCTCCTCTTCTCGGCTCCATATTGGTTCTGAAGTGGGCAAGCTTGATCACAAAATGGAGGTAATTGCCCGCCGCGCGGAGGGAGCGGGGCTTGTGAGCCTCAGCTGAGGCAGGGTTGGAAGGTGACGTGAAGCGGCCTGCTTTCCCACTGCTAATCCCATACTCCTCTGTCTCTTCCGCGGAGGTAGAGCTGTTTCAGTTCTCCGACAGAGCCCCTGAGCTGGAAGGGGGAGTGATGGGGAGAGGGAGGCACGTAATGGTGCCCCTCGCAGTTACAGGTGGTGTGCCGGAGCTGCGGCCGTCTCCTTGCAGCGTTTCTGCCGCCTTCCAGGCCTCATTTTCCCCTGAGACATGGCGCATTAGTCTGCAATGGCGGTTGGTGGCAGGAAGAGGGAGGATGTGGGAGAGGCTGCGCTTCCGCCGTGCGGCCCCTCGAGCGCAACGGCTGCGGCCGCCATTTCGCTGCTTTCAGCGTGTGGCTGGAGGAGGCCTGGCCTTTTGGTGGGCACAGTTCTCCGTATCACAGGCGCCCTCAGCTATTCTGGGGGATAGCGAAACACTTAGGTGCAGATTGGCGCGAGCGCGGGCCTCACTTCTCTCCGCTCGTGTCAGTGTCATTGTTCTGTCCTCCCTGACCGCTCCAACCTCCTCCCATGTAAGCTACTCGGAGTAGTGCGCTAGGTGTATTATACCACAAATTTCCTGCGGAATGCCCTTTTAAAGCATTGTGTTCGTGTGGGGAATGCTAGTACACGTTGCAGCACCTCCCCAGTTTCCTTCTTCCCTCATTCCGTTCCTGAAGGGGCTAGCACGTGTCGCGAGCTTTTGCTGGCCTGGGAGGTGGGGGAAGGCATAATGCAAAGTCCTCTCCGCTTCTCTTCCATTTCTCCATTCCCCCAACTAGGCATGCATAAGGGCCACGACAGTCAGTAGCATCCTGCCGTGGTCCTGGTGGGAAACATGAAGAAGCAGTCCTGCACAAGCCTTGGTTCAGATTTTCCACAGCTTTTATGAAGTCGAGATTAAATGTGCACTTGGGCAGTCAGCCACGCCCGGTGTGGAGGGAAATACGTTCATGATTATTTCCCATTGCTTTTCATTCCTCATCAAAACAGAAGTTTGCTTGTTTGGTTTTGATTTTTTTTTTGTTTGTTTTGGTTTTTTGCGTTTTTTTTTTTTTCCCCTCAGTTAAATAGAGTGTGGTGAGCAAAAATGGTGCAGTTTTTCTGTGTGGCTTTTTTTGTCTTGACCCCCTTCACTGTAGGCAGAAATCTTATGAAATTGAGAACAGAGAAATCAACAGGTCACAGTAGTTTCTGTACCTACATTAAAAGCAGACAAGAAACTGGATCCCTTAGCAAAACAGCTAAAAATAACATTTCCATATAAGCAATTGTTTTATCTGCTTCAGGGTTGTTGAATAGCTCAACGACTGGGGGGGTGTGTGTGTGATGAATTCAGAGCATTTGAACAAGCTTCAGTAAAGCTTGGAAACCCATCACACAAGTTATTAAGCTAATACCTTCTTGTTTCTTCTCCAAGCACATGCTCCTATTAGTATTGAGAATAAATTGCCAACACACTCAGCTGAAAATCTGTCATTTTGCTGCTTTAACTGTTAGGTTTGGCATGGTACACTGTGTGCATATTAGGTCCAACTAATTATTTAGAGAAAAGACCAGAACATCTCTAGTATTTTCTAAGTGGACAGGTAAACTTCCAGCTTGGGAATGTCTATTTTGCTTCTTTTGTTTCTGTAGGAGATACAGTAGTGCTGTAAATTCCTTTGAGTAATGAAGCATCTCCTACTGACTTTTTTGTCATTGTAACAGGTTTGTTCTGAGACTTTCAGTTCTGTAGTTAGGTTGTAGTATACAACCTTTTCAAGGCTAGTTTAACTCAGCTGAGAAGTGTTCTGAATGTTTTTATTTAGAATTTAATATTTTGCTAAGTACAGAAATTCAGTTGATATTGACAGATTTTTGTAACAACATTCTATGAGGCAAAGTAGGAATGGGGCTGACCAGGGCTGTGTTCAACTTCAGCTGATAGTGTGTACTAGCAAGGAGACAATTCTGTTTTGACCTTCCTGGCCTTCAGAGGCTATCATGGCACAGATAGTGTGTGCTAGCTTTAAGGTGGCTGGCATGGAGCCTCCCTGGGGAAGCAGGTGACAAGATCAGAGGGGGACTGCATACTTTTCATTGCTCTAGCGTATCCCTTTCCTATCTAACAATTTCCAAAGTTTTATTTTGCCATGCAGATACTTTTTTAAAAAGCTCTTGAACTATTAATGTGCTGTTTCATACCTCTCCTGTATGACTTCAGGAATTGAACAGCTCAGTTGAAACACAGGTGTCCTAATATCTCCTAAGTCAAACTGATACTTGATTTAAAGGATTTCAAGAGCAGGTTTTAGCATGGTGTAGAGTGGAACTGAAGGTAATACAAACACTTTGTTACATTATTAACCAGTTAAAATTGTTAATGCATTAAATCATGATACTTGTGATTTCACAGTTGATTTTAATTTGAAGCTGGATTTTAGCATGAAATTAAATAACTTCCACTCTGAATACATAGTGGTCATTAGCAGACACCTGCCTTGCCCTGTACAGTGTTTGCAGGAGTAAAACTTTTTTCAAGCACCCTTCACCCAAACAAAACTGCCACAGAAATGCATCTAATCTTGTAAATATCAATGATTTTGATACAATACAAGTGTAATTTTACAGAAGCATTTAGTTATTTTATTTTGGCTACTGTAGTAAAGCTTCAAGAACTATCCAAAGTTGTGTGGAATTGTAGCGAAAGATACTAATGCATTATAGTAAGACAAATAACTTTCTAATATCAGAAAAATTGAAATAAAGGCTAAAGGGAATATGTATGTAAATATGTAGGCATGTAAATGGAGTATAGGGTAGTAATCAAATACATCACTTGGAAGGAAGAATAATGCAGGTCACTAGTGCTACGGATTGCTGAGGATCATTCATGATGTTGCAAGGGTAGTATCAAAAAGGGATTCTTGCATTGGTGTTAGCAGAAGGTATTTTTTCAGTAAACATTCAACACATCCACTAGAATTCCAGGCTGCTGGATAATCAGATGCAGTAGGTTACACATAAGAGAATTCTAATGAACAATATTTGTAAAATGTTAGATATTTCATGGTTTAAAATTTAGAGAAGTAGAATTTATGCAGAGAGTTTGGGTAGAAAAAGTGAGATTTGCTTGCCCTTTGCTAGCTGTTAATAGTTCTGGAAGACAGTAATTGACATGGGCTGTTTTCTGCTGATTCTAGTGTTAGTTTATAGCTAGCTATTCCGACAGTTGTAAAAAGCTTTTACTAGGATAGCAAATGTTCCTTCTGCAGCTCTTCTTAATTGTGAGCAAAATAGGCAGGATTTTCACTCTTCCCTTCTGAATTCTTAAGATTTTTACTATCCCCCCCCCATTCCCACCTGTAAAGCCACACCCTTGTGCTCCAGCCAGAGAAGGCCCTGCTTCACAGGAATTGGGGTAAGTACTGACTTATCCAACCTGTTTTCTAGGTTTCCTAGAGCTAAAAGAAAGGCTGAGTTAGAGTACCCTTCCAAAATGGCTGCTCTTAAGGAAGAGAGAGAGGTAGAAGACTACAAGAGGAAAGGAAGACGATCCTCACAGGTGAGAGGATTGGATTGTTCTGTTTTGTTTTTTTGTTTTATAAATGTAGCTTTAAGGGGAGATGAGAGAACCCACAACTTAACCATTTCTATCTGATGTATTAATTCATAGCTTTTTTTTTTTTCCCCTACCTTCTTAATCCCTGTACTGATGAAGTAACTTTAAGTTGCAGTGCATTACGTACAGTTTTAAGGGGTGGGGTGTTAAGCATAGTGGGGAAATTTTGCTTTTATAGATTTTTCTGTTGTAAACTGATTAAATATATGTTTGTGATAAAAGCAAGGTGTAATTATTAAGCAAATCATGTATCTTCAGAGTATCAGCCAGAACTTGATTCCTTCCTACCCTCAAAGTGCTGGTTTTGGTGGGAATGAAGACAGGTTCTATCTTTCCTTTTTTTCCTTATTCTCTCTTTTTTTTTCTTTTTTTTTTTTTCCCTTTTTTTTTTTTTGTTTCTGTTTGTTTTGGGGTTTTTTTGTAGTTTTTTTTTTTTTTTTGTTGGTGGTGGTGGTGGTTTTAGTTGTTTGTTTTGTTTTTTTTTTTTTTACAATCAGTGATAAACCCCATATAATATATGGAGGCTTGCAAGTGGACATCTTAACACAGATAGAGCAGCATAAGCATGCCACAGACATACAATCTCATAGAATAAAATTAATATCAAATATAAAGCATTTGAACCAAATCAAGCCTTAAATGTGATAAGCTATTTCCTTCAAAGGAAACTTACATAGGCTCAATAAGGTCTTTGCTAGCAGCATTTTTTTTTTTTTTTTAATAAAGAAATTTAAAATGCCAAAATATCTACAAATTTATGAAGAGAAGGAGTTGAATAGTTAAGGAGAAATTTCCCACTAATAGGGGGTATGAAAAATATACTAGCAATTAATATGCAATACATATATGTATACCTATACTTACAAATATAAACACACACATACAACCTGGACAGTTCATGTTAACCAAGGGAAAGGCTAAATAATACAAAGTGATTACTAAGTACAGGTACACTTTAAAAACACAGAGACAGCAAATTTTATCTGTTGCAAAAATGTATTTGATTACTCGCGTAAAATTACAGTATCTCTGCTGTTAGTAAGTATTAAATGTTAAACTGGACCTCTTTTCCTTACAACTTTCCAAGAAAGTGCATGTAACAGTCCAAGATTCCCCATGCACTCCATAATACCTAATACAAAATAAACAAACACTATACTTGTTCCCTTGATCAAGGAGTAGGTCTTGATCTTGTAAGGAACATATGCACATTTTAATGAAAGTAATGTCTTGTATATACAGGAGCATCTACATTTGCTCACAGAAGTTGTTCAAGATGCCATACTTAGCAGCATTGTGAAAGTCCAGCACAATTTCTAAAATGAATATACCTACAAGGCAAATGTTACGTCTCAGTTTCAACTACCAAAACAACACTTCAGTATCTTCTCTAATAATCTGCGTGCTTATTATTGTACAGAAATGTAGTAACATTTAAGACAACTCAAGTAAAAAGCACAATACAAATAACAGTTCAAAACAGAAAATGTTAAACCTACAAAAATTAAAGCAGTTTTAATTTTATAATAAAATCAAAAACTGAGCGGTGTAAAGGACCCACACTGTTCAGTCTAAATCCTCAGTCCTTTTCTTAATTCTGTTTGGAAAAATGAAACGATGTATTTGCTGATAAAGTTTCCAGCAGGATCAAAGTGTACATTTATATACAGATTTTTATTAGAGATCTAATGTATCACTGAGGCATTGCATCAATACCAGAGTTCATGTTAAACTGGACATAGAAAATAAGTTAATGCCAGAATAAGATCACCTAGCAGAACAGACTTGCAACTGCCATAAATGTTACAGCAAGTTTATAGCACTCTAGTCGATTAGTATTTAGTTCAAAATACAGGAGACCAAAGTTAATGCTTGCATTCGTTTGCAAAGCAAGGTTATATCACTAATAAATAAGCTCTTAGAACTCTAGAAGTAGAACATGGTACAAAAGAAAGTCTTTGTAATGTTGTAGCCTGCAGCTTGAAAAAAAGCAACCCTAGGTTGCAGTATTTGCAGGAATGTTATTTACGGATTTTTTTATTAATTTGTTACAATTTCTTTGTTGTCTTCCACGAAACGTGTGAAACGGTAGTTAGTCCCATTTTCATTGCTTGCCATTTTCTCCAGACCAGCTAGAGGTGCATTGGGTTCTGAATTCTGGAGCTTCTCCAGGCTTCCCGTTAACCCACTGATGGGAGAGTTGCCACCAT
>JASSUY010014641.1:0-12863 GCA_032466535.1 Forpus xanthops | reverse complement strand
GGACACCAGAACTGCACACAATATTCCAAGTGAAGTCTCACGAGAGCAGAGTAGAGGGGCAGGATCACCTCCCTCAACCTGCTGGTCACGCTTCTTTTGATGCAGCCCAGAGCACGGTTGGCTTTGTGGGCTGCAAGAGCACACTGCTGGCTCATGTTCATTCTCTCATCGACCAACACCCCCAAGTCCTCCTCCTCAGAGCTGCTCTGAATCTCTTCTCTGCCCAACCTGTAGCTGTGCCTGAGATTGTTCCAACCCAGATGGAGGACCTTGCATTTGGCATGGTTGAACTTCATGAGGTTGGCATCAGCCCACCTCACAAGCGTGTCAAAGTCCCTCTGGATGGCGTTCCTTCCCGCAGCGTACCAACCGAACCACAGAGCTTGCTGTCATCAGCGAACTTGCTGAAAGAGCACTCAATCCCACTGTCCATGTCACTGACAAAGATGTTGAACAAGACCGGTCCCAACACCAATCCCTGCGGGACACCACTCATTCCTGGTCTCCAGCTGGACACTGAACCATTGAGCACAACTCTTTGCGTGCAGCCATCCAGCCAGTTCTTTATCCACCGAGTGGTCCACCTATCAAATTGATGTCTCTCCAACTTAGAGACAAGGATGTCGTGTGGGGCAGTGTCGAACGCTTTGCACAAGTCCAGGTAGATGACATCAACTGCTCTACCCCTATCCATCAGCTCCATAGCCCCATCATAGAAGTCCACCAGATTGGTCAGGCAGG
Organism: Forpus xanthops; assembly: GCA_032466535.1. Classification (NCBI taxonomy): domain Eukaryota; kingdom Metazoa; phylum Chordata; class Aves; order Psittaciformes; family Psittacidae; genus Forpus; species Forpus xanthops. The sequence continues at coordinate 12,122 of JASSUY010014641.1, read as the reverse complement.
ATTTCTCCTTAGAGAAGCCATTCCTGCTTTCACCAGTCACCTTATTGTTTTTCATGTGCCTTAGCATGCCTTCCAGGAGAATTTCTGGAGCAGCTGGAATATCTCTACATTGCTGTGAACAGTTGTTATAGGTGCTGGCAAGTGACTGGGTGTGTTGGGATGGAACCATGCCCCCTCCCCCAACACATCTAGTTTAAACCATCCTTGACCAGTCTGGCAAGCCTTCTACCAAATCCACTCTTCCTTTTCCTTGTCAAACCAGCCCCACCTGCCCCCAGTAGACCTGGCCTACTAAATTAAGTCCCATGTTCTATATAGCCAAACTCCTGACTATAGCACCAGCCTTCTAACCATTTATTAACCTGGCCAATCCTCCTGGCCTTTTTAAGCTCCTCCCCTAAACCCTGGAGAATTGACGAAGGGACAGTCTGAGCTCCAGAGCCCCTAACTGCCTTCCCAGGGCTCTGTAGTCCTTCTTTATGTTCTGCAGGCTACTGCTATCTATATCAGTAGCACCCACATGGATCAGTAGAAGCAAGTAATAGTGGGACTGATCACAGCAGGCAGCCTCTCTGCAACATCCCTGATCCGAGCCCCTGGTAGACAACACCTCCCTTGAGACTGGGCCAGGCTGACAGATGGGTGCCTCAGTTCCTTTCAGAGTCGATTCCCCTGCTATTGCAACCCTCCGCTTTGTCTTAGCAACACCAGTAGTGATCTTCTTTACCAGTGCATCAGCCGGTTGTTCCTGGTGGGAGTGTGTTTCCTCATCAGCCCCCTGCAGGACAGCAAAGCTGTTTTGGGTGGTGACAACAGATTTAGGAGGAAGCCCCTTGCTTTTAATTATCCTCTTCCTCCTTTTTTGATTGTTTTTTTCTGTTATTGTTTCCCAGCTTCCTGGGTTAGCTGTTTCTTTTCCTGCATGAGTGACAGTAGACGCTTGAGGCCCCTGCACAGTCTGGTCTTGGAGCTGCTTCCTCTCAGCTTCCCTGACATCTTTCAGCCTAGTAACAGCATCCCACAGCTCAAGCCCTGCTGCAGGAGGACCTCCACCAGGGAGCACAGAGTGCAGCCCTGCCCATTGCACACCCTCCCCTCAGGAGACCAGTGCAGGCACTCTCTACACCCCAAGCTCTGCGCTGTGTCCACCCCTGTCATTGGCAACATCTGGGTGCCTACACTGGCCACTGCCTGGGCAGCCAGAGCAGAGGTCCCAGGCCGGATCCTGGTCGTACAGCAAGTGCTCACCATCCTGCTCACCTTCCCACGCGAACTGCCTCAAACCCTCCCTGTTTGCTGTGCTTCTGATTACACACACTCCCTGGGGTAGGATTTAACCAGTCAGGGCTGGTGCTGCTCCTCCTGGTGCAGCCGCCTCTGAGTCAGCTGCCCCCATCAGCTGAGCTGCTGGCTCCTGGACAAGTCCCATCAAGGGCTTGAGGCTCCCTAGGTGCTTTCATGCTCTACTATGAGCTGATTTTACACATTTGTTGAGAATTCAGGGCTTTTTCACGTCCCTTATATTTAATGTCCTAGAGGAATTTCACCCCCATGTCTATCCTGGTCACATGCATGCTTACACGAAATGCCTTGTTAGAAGTTCTTAACAAAAAAATTTGAACCTCTGACAACTTGTTGGAACCTCTCAAATCTAAGAGTAGACATTCACCTATGTGCAGTCCATTTATGAACAGGAGTATTGTCTGTTTTCCAATGAAGTATGGATACATGCTACGCAAATTCAGAGCTCATCATCTGCCTTGTGGCAAACCAAACTCAACACCATCCATAAAGAAAATCTAGGTCAAAAACCTCCTTTGCTTGCTCAGACATTACCATATAAAGCTGTAATTTGTAGGGGAACAAACCCTTACGGAATAGGTTTTAATTTTGTTACCTGTGCTAAAAATTTAAATTCCATTTCTTCCATTCACCCAAGTTACCTATACTATTATGCAAGATACAGCTAGCAGAAGGAAGCTGAAATATTTGCACGTCACAGTAAGTGTATGATACCAAAAAAACCTCATCTTTCACATTTTCAGAAGAGGTTTGCATTGCGCATTAACACAGGTCAGTACATTTGGTTTTGAAATTTAACTGCCATAACACTAGGCTGTGTTGATTCCTGTAAAACTACTTGAATTAAAAATAGGGGATATTTCTCTGGTTTGTATTTAGCTTTTCTGCCTGAACTTCAAAAGTGCTTCACAAGTATAAACAGTAATGAAGAAGCCTCAGAACTTCACAAGTTGGAAAGCTTTGTTTTATCTTCTAATAGTTACATTTTTGCTTTAGGAGGCTTACTCTAGAGAGAAAGAAAGCCTCCAGGTAAGTCATTACTGAGGAGTGCTTCAGGCAAAAACAGTGGGAAAATTTGAGTTTATCTAGGCTGTAGCACACACACTTCTGAAAGCATTTGTTTCCCCTCTGGTAGCACTTGGTGCAGGAGTTTTATTCTTTGGATTTAAGGATAGAGAACAGGAAGTTTTACTTTATGCTTAAAGAGAAGGTGTTTAAGTCCTGTTAAAGTTTTAGTTTGTTTGGTAATAGAATGCGTTTTCACTAGCAATGAGTAATTATGAAGAATTAAGGTAAGCAGAACTACTGCTTATCTGAAAGTATTTTTGTTGGTCAAAGCTGGTGGAAGTCATTAGTATCACAGGAAGCTTGTAGCCAGTTTTTGCCCTCAAAAGGGATATCTACCACGAGAGCATCTGATGGCAAGCAATAAATCACCTCATTGCTAAGACTAAATTTGGCCATTCATCTGTGTCAATAGAGAGTCCTCCCTAGTCAAGGTATTTTGAGCCAGGAATAATTGCACCTGGTGCAGAACAGTCTTTAATCCTTCCTTTCCTTTACTCTCCTCAGCTGTGCTTAACCAACTCTTTCCCCCACCGGCCTCTTGGATAGGGTCATGGCCTTACTTCTATGGCACTTTTAAGTCTTCATCAGCTAATTGCTGCTTAGATGCCCTGTTTTCTCCAGGTTCTCCTCTTGCATCCTTAGAAATCAGAGACACAGAGCTTGAACAGATTTTGCTGCAAGCTTTCTCAGGGAATTCTGTTAACACCAAAGGCATCCAGCCCCAGACCAAAGCTCTCTCTCTCCACCCAGAGCATTTCCCACAGGCCATCTAACACAAAGAACCTCTCCCCTTTGCCAGCTTCCCTGGTGATCTCTTAAGGCAATCACCTCTCAGAAGAGAGCTTGGCTGTCCTGATTCCCATGCCCTTTGAAGCCAAATGGTCCTTTTCTTTTTACAGCTTGCATATTCTAGAACCATGAAATGAAAAAAAAAATGTGAGAAATCAGCCTCTGTTTTATGATGTAACATCAGACCAGAGAAGCATCCCTACAGTTTGCAGCCTGTTTGTTTCTGGAGGACAGGTTGAAACACAATAGAGCAACAAATATGAATAAATAAATAAATAAATTTAAAATAAAATAAAATAAATGAAATTTGCAGGCATTAATTTTCATGCTAACGCTTGCACCTAAGATCTTTAGTTAACATGCAACATGACAAATACTTGAATAAAGAGAACATGTAGAACGAGCAAAGTAAGCTTTTTTCCAGCACTTCTCATTCAGTGAGAGCGGGATATAGTCACAGTTCATTGCCTTTGTAATGTTGTCTCATTGTAGGTTGTGTCAAACACCCTCACAGCTCAGTTATTTGGGAATTTTTATAAGTTCTGAGAATTTTAATGAGCATTTAAAATGCTACAAATTACAAAATTGATGACAATAATGGTACAAATTCATCCTACATCCCTTTTGGTAATTGCATCTGTCAAAAGCCATAGTCCAGCAGCACCCAGCTCTCACTTAAGAGCGGTGGCAGGGGAATTTCCTCAAAGGAAGACAAGATTTCCTGCTGGGCATATAGCTCCTTCCCCAGGCCAGTTCCACAAAAAAGTGTGTAAGCACTAGGCACACACATGACAGTAAATACTATGTTTTGGTTCACAGAATAGAAGCAGTGAAAACATTCACACCAGTGTACCATGGTAGTAAATGAAGCCATTATTGTGTTTGATTAGGGCAGACAACACTGAAAAACCTAGCCAACACACCTTTAGATACAAGATTTTTCTTGTTTTAAACTGTTGCCAGGCGAGGCAACTCTTGAAGGGTGAAAAAAATGAGTCTTAAGTGGCTGCATACTTAGTTATCCAGATGTCATAAGGTCTCAAGACCTCTGTCCCCACAGAGAGTCCTGCCAGCGGAAATCTAAAATCTATGTGGTTTCTCAGGGACGCTCAAGACGTCAGTGTCCTCTGACAGACAAGTCATGGTTGCTCACATCCTAGTGCTCATATCCATAAAGAACCCAATATATATATCTTCATATATATATATATATCTTAAGGGATATATTAATCTTCCTTAGTAGGTTAACCAGCTGATACAACCCAATAATTAATGAAACATTAATTAATAATAATTTTTTCTTGTAGCTTCCTTGCCAGAGATTGCATCCACAAGCAACGTGCTCCTCTTTCCCTCTGCACCAAAGGATGCTCTGATGTGTCATGCATTGATAAAGACAAAAAAAAACGGACCATACCAGGCTCTCAGTTGCAGTATGCTGGCTGCAGCTCACTAACAAGTATATCCATTCAAGCTTTCCCTCTGTCCACACTTGCCATACTTCCCAAACCAGTGTTCATATTGTGAAGTAGTAAGGGAATTAGGCCTCATTTTCCACATAAATGTTGTGTTCAGGAATGTGCTGTCAATCCTTTATTTAAACTTGAGCATTAGTTAGCAGTCAACAGTACATGATATTTGTGTAAGCAACATATCTAAATTCAGAAAACCATGTTATAAGGAATTACTGGCATTCAGTGCTACCACCTGCACAAAGAACCCAGCTGCAGTATTTTCAGAAGGTAGAACACTAAATAAAGGTTTTCCATAATGTGGATTATAGGAAATGGCTGGGAAGATTTCATTCAGCCCATACTCTGCGACAGGATGCTGCAGGTGGATTCGAGTTGAACAAAACAACTGTAGAATATAGGAGTAACTTGGCTTATGGATCTGATACATAGCCTTCACTATCATAAGTATTAAAGCTTTATGAGATCCATAATGAATAATCCTGGCTTATAAAAGCAGCAATTACTTTTTATATAAATCTCCTCTTACACAAGGTTGTCATCTTCTTTATACTCAGGAATAATTGATTGGTTACCAATTTACTCTGTTTAGGAGACTTCTGGGCTGAGGAGTTTTTCTCTCATGTTTCCAGTGGGCACACATTTGCACTAATTATCAGTGTCATCTTCAAAGTCCTAATCATAAATGACATGGCAAGAACAAGAGGGCATAATATTTCTGACAAAGAGAAATTAAATCAAGCTTAAAATTCTCATTCATACTAAAAAGCAACTTCAATATTTACATGTTATGGCTTCTATGCTTATTTCAGTTTCTACTTTCAACACAGTAAACCAGGATTATAAAGGAAAAGGCAGCATAAACCAGGAAAACTTGGAATATTTCCAGTTTAAAATGCAAGTTATGAGCTTCCATTATTTCCAAGCAGATGTGAGCTCAGGAAGATGGTAAAGGTAACTGGAAAGTGAATAAATAAAAATCACTTGATCAAAGTGAAAACAAAAAAGAAGCAATGCACCCATATACTGCTTCTGTCTACATATGCACTTAGTTGTCATGGATATTGTGATGGAAGGTACAGGATGTTTGCTCAATTTACTGAATACCCTTATGGTTTTGTTTAAGACGAGCAGACAAAAGGTGGCTCTGCTCCCAGTGAAATACAGCCCCAGGAGCAAAGGACATGGCATTGCTCCCCAAGGGTGCTGCACCTCTTCCGCTGACACAGGCTTCCTAGAATGCAGGAGCAGACAGTATGCTGGGGGAAGACTGAGCAAGGGGGTATTTGCAGCACAAACTGAGGTTTAAGGCACTCCTAAGAAGTAGAAGAAAGCAGATCCACATCTAAAAGTCCAATGTGGCAGAGACCAACCCATCCAAGGGACACACAAGAGATAACATGACTTTTTAGGACCCAAGACAAATGAAAACACCTATTGGACAAGGGTATATTTGGCAACACACCTAAAAATTAAATAACTCATTTAATAAGAAAGCTCTGTATTCTTATTCAGAGTACCTTAATAAAACTCGGCCTTCAAAAAACACAATCTTTGGCATCTTAACTTCAAGCAGAAGACAAAAACAGCCCAACTTCAGCTATCTCAAACCAACTCAGGAAAAATAGGAATCCCAGATAAACGCAGTGTTTGAAATATGGCTTCACACATGGCAATTCTCACAAATAAAACTTGTATTTGTTCCTTTCTGTTCCTGGCATAATACAAAAAGCCCTGAGTCCACAAGACATGCAATGAGTGCTCTGATAGAGAAAGGTAAGTTACAGGTGATGTTTACCTGCATGCTCATATACCAATAATTCTCACAGAACAACACACCAGCACAGTCCTAATACTGGGCTACAATCCCACAGCTCCACCTGGGACAGCCTTTTTCCTCCAGAAAAAAGCCTCTCCAGCACAGCTTCCTAAGACAGTTCTCCCCAACACCAGTCACACAGCAGTAGTGCTCAAAAAAATCAATATCTTCCACATCCTTGAGGTTTCCTTACTCTCTGCAAAGCCTCAGCTACTTCCTCCCGCTCTTTTATTCACAGCAGCTGAGCCCATTTCCTTCAGCCCTGCTTTATTCATGAGGTTAACCCCAGTGTTGCCAAAGCATGCTTGTAAATCCTGTTGATGCAATGTATAAATATTAATTGGAGCCTTAATGCTAGCTGCAATTGTTACATATGTGTGTTGTGGCTACCCCTTAGAGTAGCTAAATGAAACCCAGCATTTTCAATTTTAAACTGAAAATAGTTTCTCAAAACTATGCATATTAATTAATATAATCAGCACACTTAGGAAAAGAAAATATAGATCTTATTGCCCATATTTTTTTCTATGGCTCTGCTTTGTTCAAAATAGGGAAGGATTCTGGAATTTAAAACACAGAAACTTTGAAACTATCGGTATGATTATAACAATGAAAGACATCACTGGCACTTCCTTTTTCTTTTTCTGATTGACATCATTGCACTACTAATATATCTGAGCCATTGCCAGAGTCTTCTGCAAAGGGTGCATTCATTAAATTTTAAAGCTCAGGTGTGCAGTGAGTGACTGCCTGCGAAATGAAAGCTGTGTTCTAGTGAGATTCAAAGCTGAATACAAGCTCAAAGGAAAATTGCTTCTCTTGTCAAATCCCTCTTAAAACTTTGAGAAGATTTCCACTTAACCATCTTCAAATTCACTTGCCTCCTAAACTGGAGATGCTTATTTGTAGCAAAGGCAAGACTATTTTGTGTTTATTACTGCAGCTGGGCACCACTTGATTGTCAATAACCAAATACCTTTATCTGAAACAGTCCTGAAAGTGATGTTTATATGACTTGCAAAAAAAAAGGTAACCTGCAGGACTCCAGCTATAAATAAACAGGAAACTGCTGTTGTTCAAACAATGTATGGTTTGAAAACACTTTTCCATGCTTGTAGGAAAGCATAACGCCAAATACTTTAATGCATTGGATTTTTTTCTTCTTCAGTTAATTCCCTTTGATCTAACAGCTAGTGCTTAATTAAGACTAATCTTTAATAATGAAAAGGTTAAAAAAATTAAAAAAGAGAAAATTAATGGTCATACCATCACACATAGGTCACTCTGACAAGGTCTGCAGCTTTTTCAATGTGACTCTATTTGATGGACTTACTGCCTGCCATTGCTACTGTTGTCCAATGTCACAGGGGTACAGTCCATCAAAGTAACTGTTCATGAAGTATGTTGTACTGTTGCTAGCTGCCAGGGTGAGAGATGTAGTTACACTATTGAACATCACCTTGACTGAATCCATTTCATTCTCTCTTTACAGTAACAGAGAAAAAGATTAATTAAAAATACAATGTTAAGGACTGCTACTGTCCTCACAAGTCCAAATGGTAATATCTCGTGTCCTTTTTCTAAGTGCCAACAAGGAATGGAAAATTTGTGGAATATAAATGACAATAAAACCAAAAATGAAAATAAAAATAAATTTAAGAAGTTATGCAAGTTCAGTTCAAAGCCAATGCTTGGGCTGAATCAGCATCTGACAACCTGTGGTTACACTGCTCTCTAGAGGGCCACCCCAATGAGCATCACCTATGTCCTGCAAAAGCCCTTGCCAAGTCCCTGCAGGGATCTCGCACAAATCTGGATAGCCACTCCACTTGGTACCCACTCCTCCTTCCAACCAGTGCTTTCTGGCCTCCCCCAGGTGTAGACGCCATTATCTGGACCCATCTCAGTGACCAAAGAGCAGCCACCACTCTTGACCCAGCTGAGATTTGGGGGTCATAAAGTGGAAGAGGGAGCACAGCTCACCTGATGTACACACAGTTCCCACACAGAGGAGTGAGAATGTGTTCCCCAAGCTCTCCCCTTCCTCATCTGCAGGGTAAAATTGGAAACTAATTTTGATTTTATGTGGTTTTAAAAATTTCCTTAAATGCTTGTTAATTTTTTTTTTGTTAGTTGAGCAATACAATGGTAAAATTCATATTACTGTAGGGAATTTTCTTCCTTCATCCATTCTGTATGTTACTTTAGAACAAAAATGTTGATCAGGGAAAATTTAGTAGTTTAAAGTTTCATAAAATCTGATTCTAAAAACTTCTATTTATTCTGATAGTATGTTGAATAGTGTCTTCATTTGTTATCAGCATGTTCCTAAAGTAATAACCTCAATAATTGTTTGGTGGCGATTGATGTCATAGAGTTCATATACCAGGAGTCTTCACTTTCAGATCTTTTCTCCTGATTGCTGTTTGTATGACAACGGCTTCATTCCTTTGCCCTGTTTAGCGTTGTTTCCCAAGTAACATAGTGAAACATCACTGACCACTGATCCACTCCCCTGCCTCCAGATGCTTTTCATTTTTTCTCTTTTTTTTTTACCTATTACTATTGTCTTACCCAGCCAGGACTGGTGATATGCAGTGCATAAGTGCATGCAACTACTGGGGAAACAGCTGTAATGTTCCACCCTCCTCCTCAAAGTGCCACAGAAAGCAGTGCATGAGGTGGTGAGTGAGCACGTTTTGTTATATTTGAAAATATTTCTGACTAGATGTTTCCAGTAAAATTCCAGGGATCTGAAATTTGCTGCCCGATTGCTCTGGAATAGTACAAATACAATAAGCCTCACATTCTGCCACACATCTCACCCTTTCACTTTTCTAGACATTTGAAAATAACAAATCACTTAGACTACAAATCATTTTTTTAGGAGACTAAAGGCAATGCAATGAATCTATATAAGTTACAAAAGTAAGCATCAACTTTGCAGATACTGTTTTCTAAGCACATATGTATTCCTGCTGATCTAACTGCATCTGCCTCTACTTTGTCTGCATCCCACAGCATCATTATATCGTCTTGTTAAGCAACTGCTGTATCCCAAAGGTCTCCGTGCTTGTTTGATAGGCAGAGTAATGCCTGCATGCATCACTTGCAAGGGACCTTGGGATCTTCCACTCAGGAGAGCACTGAGCCTTATCTTTACTACACTTCCATATTTTTTGAAGGTTTGTCAATCACTGATATTATCAGAATTACCTCTTAGTACTAGTTCTTCCAGTTCCTCAGGAGGACAAATCAGTTCTAATATTGCCGCTGATCTACAGAGGAACAGTAAAGTAATGGCAAAAAAAATATGAATGTACTTGAAGAAGGAGGGTAATTTTCTCTAGTGATGATGTAGTGGGATGTTTTGCTCATGACTATCTCTTCCTCTTAATTTTCATTCTTTTTGTTCTGAAAAGAGAAAGGATCTGAGATTTGTACCTACCTTTATCTGTTTCTCGTTAAATTCGTTGGGATTCACCCATCACAGGAAAAATTTTAATTGCATTGTCAGTATTCATTAAACTGCATTTTGACTTGAAGTTCATTTTCTGTAATGAAGGGAAAGCTTTAAGAAATTATAACTCATTCAGCAAAACTATTTCGATTCCTTTAACCAAGGGACTGATGTTTCACAGGCTGAAAAGGGGCAACAAATCTAACTTTGTACAAACACTGAGCACAAAAAAATATGTAAACAATAATATGAGCAAACATTTATAGAACCTGAAAGTAAATGTTGGAAAAGTGAGAATGATTTTGGCAGTGGGGAAGGAAATGACAAGGTGAAATAACCTACTGCTGTGAATACCCTTGGCCATAGAGTTAAAACTGGTCCCTGCTTGACTCATCCTGTTTTCATTGGTCTGGGCTGAGCCTTGCAGACAGTATGAAATAAGCAAGACAGCAAAGCCCTGAAAGAGCCAGGGAATATCAGCAGTGAGTGACCACTCCTGAACATATTTTAAATTAGAGAGATATTTCTGGAGTTAACAGCAGTGAGCACAGAGAAAGCATCATCTGTCCCAAACTCTTTTTCAGTTTAACCTCTGTGAAGCTGTTTTTTTTTAACTCTGGTGCTAGACTGGTGGTAGGAAGAAGGAGATGGCTGGCCTCCAGTGGCCTCAGAGAGCACATCCAGGGCGAGAATACATTTATGAGACTGATTGTATCTGCATTAAAAAGCCTTAGGCAGATAAACTAATTGATGATATTTTCCATTTAACCAAATTCCTCAGCACATTATGTTCCACAGGGTCTAATTAACCCTTAGGTTTACATGTTCTTTTAAGTGTAGGCTCATTATAACTTCTCTCTTAGGTGTTTAGCATCTTTGGTTTCTCACTCTACTTTAATCAATTTTTACCTTTTTTTAATTTCATTTCACTAAAATCAGTGTTCAGAGAAACCTAACTGGTTTAGACACTTCAGTTACAGTTTTTGAAGTAAGTCTTTGGCTGGTCTTTCTGCTGATTTACAGCAGCTGACAGATGATTAATGCTCCATGTGTCCAATCACCAAGAAGTTATTTCACTTTCTGCATTCTCTGATTGACAGGAAAGGTGAGAAATGAAAGTTCAAACACACTGTAGCAAATGAGATAATTTCAAATTTACACTGTGCAGACAAAGCAGCACTTCCCATTACCGAACAGAGAAAAAATAGTGCCCCAACTGTCACAATTTTGACACTGTCAGAATCTTTAACCACTTGTGTGTCTGATTTTCTTTTTGATAGCAGAAACTAAGACATGATTATGATGTGTCCTGAATTCAACAAAATGCATCACTTTGTGTGTGTGCGTGTGTGTGTGTGCACACCTTTAGGAGATTTAATGTGATTTAGTGCCGGGAATGTGATTTAAAAACAATGGGGAGGGAATGAGGAGGAATTGGGCAGGGAAAGGGGAAGGGAAGGGAAGGGAAGGGAAGGGAAGGGAAGGGAAGGGAAGGGAAGGGAAGGGAAGGCAAGGCAAGGCAAGGCAAGGCAAGGCAAGGCAAGGTAAGGGAGGCAAGGGAAGGCAAGGGAAGGGAAGAGGACTCTTGAGATACTTGTAAAAATGATTCCAGGTGGAAAACATAACTTAGAAGTAGTTGAGATAACAACACTAGCATAAAATCAGAAGCAGTTTGAAGGATTCCCAGACAGGAATCACTGAATAAATCCTGGGGACTCATTAGCCAAGGAGATGGAGTCCTTGCAAAAATGGAAACTGCTATAGCTGAGCAGACTTTTGTCACTGAAAGTATTCAGGATCCTTAGTGGTGTTTAATTTAATCCTAGTGGTGTTCCTGGGTTGTGAAATAACTGCACTGGGATTCTGTGAGTCAATTTGCTCCAGTTTGACCACTCATCACAGAAAGAATTTGCATCATGTACAGATGCAGACAAATACACAGACAACTATGATGCAAATTTAGGTACCTTTGGAAAGAGTACAGATAATTCATGATTCCTGATTATGCCTTTCATGAGACTCTGACTGAAAAATGTCCCTTCTCACTCATTAGGCTGAAATTCTATTTTAGTGTAAACTAAGCTTATTAAGTTTCCCAGACTTTTTGCTGTTCAGCTTAGCCAGCTGTCATGGGTTCAGCAGCAGCAGTCATTTTTCTTTAAGCAGTAGCTGGTGAGCACTGTTTTGGATTTTTAGCTTGGGAACAGTGCTG
>JASSUY010014640.1:0-12671 GCA_032466535.1 Forpus xanthops | reverse complement strand
GGCCAGGTTGGACATAGCCTTGGGTAGCATGGTTTAGTGGGAGGTGTCCCTGCCCATGGCAGGGAGGTTGGAACTAGCAATCTTAAGGACTTTTCTAACTCTGTCTATTTTATGATTCTGTTCTATGATTCTATAAGTTTTTATCCGAAATATTAAGACCTACATCTTCCTTATGTCTTCTCTTCCTGCCTTTTTTTCTCATCTAAAATAAGTTATTTATATGACAGCATAGTACATTTGAAATTATTTCAAAAATATAACTTCTTTAAGGCTTTACTTTTTAATTTCTTCCCTGGTTTATGAGCTTTGAAGTTATAACTGCCGTATTAGGAAAAACATGGTTTCCATAGAGTTTTTACTGAGTATGTGCCTTTGTTTACCTTTCCAGGACTGTTATGCATAGTAGGCAAAATATTCATAGAACTAAAAATAACCTACATGCAAACCTGAATGGAAACAGCTATGGACTGAGGGACAAATCCAGCTCTACTCATTTTATATGCAAATAACCAAACCTATGCAATATAGAAGAGAAAATAATGCAAGCTAGTGTCTTATTTAGGACAGCTAAGCCATAGCAGCTATATAAAAAATAAGGCAGGGAACCATTTGCTTTAGTATTGCCTCATTTTTCTCACTAAAGATCAAAGCACTCAGGGCGTCCTCTGAAATATGAATACATTGAGTCAAATTTCCATGGCCAAGTATTATAGAAGTTGCAAATCTGGGAAAAAATGGAAAAGAAACTTTTCTGGGAGGTGTTTTCTCTCAAAATAATCATAAAAATTAATTAACAAAATATGATTTTTTATGTTATTAATTTGATCTACCTGCACTTTCTTTGCAGGAGCCAAATTATGTATGGTATCTTTCTCTTTCTTAGACATAGCATTGAAGTCCAGATATAACAGGTAGTCTTTGCCAAAATCAGAGTATTTATGGTAAAAAAAAGGTATTTTTAGCCTCTAGGCTTCTGAACGTCTAGAAATTTTCTGTTTCTAGTTCAGTGAGTGGATTGTATTATCTCACATCTGATCTAACTCACACAAAGGTGAGCACGGACCCTTTCACTGGCTTACGTGACTTCATTCACACACAATTCCACATAACCTGACTGTTTTCTGTATATTTTTAACTTCTCCTTATGCTGTACTTTCAAACAGACAGCACTTGGAGACCCCTGGCAGCCATCTTTTTACCAGTTTCTAACTCTGTGATTGGGTAAAGTCAAAAGTGTGCAAGTTTTAAAGGAATGTGTTGTGAGGTTTCATGATCACACATCTATTTTCAAGGTAAATTTTTCTGTTTCTACTTCGCCTGCTAAGAAAGGTGATGTGATCCCACTTCTTCCAACATGTGGCAAGTTTCTCTTACGAAAATGAGAACCGGATTTGTAAAAAGAGAAAATGACTTGCTATGGTTTTGAGTAAATTTCAGCAATCCTGACTGCTGCCTTCACTGTGACTTTAAGCAGCAGAAATTCCCTGGTGCAGAAAGGAGACCAAGGCTGCGCTGCAGGCAGAACTTGCAGTTTTCCACAGAAGTATCATTGCAAAATGAATGGTAGCTGTGGGACTGCAAAATAAGCCCACATCCTCTTTTCGGCTCAACCTCAGCCATCGTGTTTGTTTCTCTGTTAACCACTACTCCTGTGGAAGAAAGAAATGAAAATGAAATGCAGACAAGAAGAAAAAGCAGATGATAGGAAAGATGGTGGGTATCGAAGGCTAGGTATTTTACACCCTACCTAACTACCTACCTACACAAGCTATGGCAGGACTTTAAGTATACAACTGAAGACAGTGTACCAGGGCTTTCAGTCTACCTAATATCCTTTATTTCCTACATGAATTAAGTTCTTTAATGTAGTTTGATACCAGAGAGGATCTTTTGCATAGAATATGTGATGGTGTATAGAAGGCATGAACAGAGAATGAGAGATTTATAGAGATTCAGAGCAGCTCAGAAGCAAAAGAATCAAAACAATCAAGTTAATAGCAAATGAAAGTTGGGGGGGGGGGGGGATTTTTCTGTGATGTTTTTAAGAAAACTCTTACTGCCGTCTCTTGTATTTAGAATTATTTCCATAGTAAAGATTCTTCCTGGCCAACATGGTTTAAAATATTTTTTTATTTCAGTACTATACAACAGCTTCTTCCTTCATCAAAATATATGCAATAAACCCTCCAACAGCAATGAATGAGATCAGTGTGTGTAACATGACAACTGCACTGGAATCGTACTGCATCTTGCTTGTTTGAAAAATAACACCATGACTAAATTCTGATCTACATGCTTACTTGCTGAAACTGGTTCTCTGATGTTTACTTTTCTGCTAACTTGTATTTCATTGAGAAATTGTAATAACTCATTTCATGAGTGCATGGGGACAGTATCACTGATACACTTGGAAAAGCAAAGAAAAGGAACTATTAATTGAATATGTACAAAGGAATATTTACTCAGGGTTTGGTTTGTTTTTTTTTTTCCAAATGCCGACACAATTACTAAATGAGACTTCTCAATAAAAATTCAAATTAAATAAGCACAAAGAAAATTTGATAGAGTCATATTGAAGACAGCTGCATTATGAAACAGTAATTTGCTCTGAATGCCAGAGACATTTGTCATAAAGCAGCTGCCTATTAAATATTATCATACTGTGTTATCTACCATATTTCTACTTCTCCTGGTTTGAGTTGGCATAAAATATGCTTAAAGGAGGATATTTTTATTATTTTTTTTTACATTTTACAAAAGAGATGATGAATGAATGAGTAAATGTATCCAAGTCCCCTGAAATTTGTTTTTGAGGCCATACTTCTACAGAAAAGTCAATAACAAACCAGAAAACCCAAAACATCCTGCTTAATGTGAAAACGCTTTGACAGATAAAGCAAGCACTGGCAAAATTATCAATGGCAAACTTCTTTACTAAAAAGGAATTTCAAATGTCTTAGCATATTCTATCCTTTTTCTTGACTATTTCTCCACTGTTATTAGAAAGTATCATGTGCCTATTGTACTTAAAAACAAGCTGGCAAAGGCAATTTAGATCTGGTTTGTACAATATTGAAATACAAACCGTACTGACTTGCAATGGGAGACATTAACAAATTCATATTCCCCTAGGTATTTTCTCACAAAAATGGGAACCATCTCTTCTGATTTCCATTCTGTTGCTTCTTTACCAATTCCTTGTAAACTTCTGACCTTAGAAACCTGGGAAAAGAGTCCTTTGCCATGAGACTATAGACTAACCTCTGAGCATCATCAAAGCAGCTGAGAGTGGGTTCAGAGATGTTCTGAGATATGTCATTTTTAGTTTGGAAGTCAATATTAATCTGTAGGAAGAAAGGAAGCATAAAACTAATGTCAGTTTGGTTGGAAAGCTGAGGTTTGCTCCTGTACAGGACACAGTCTGCATCTGAATTTCCCCCCAGATATCCTGGCTGATGCAAATAAGCAGGAAGGTAATCCCCTAATTGTCTACCATACTGAATTCTTAATTTTATTTGGCTCTTAAAAAGACAGCAATACTGTAAAAAAAGAAGGCGAAAAACTTGCTTCTAATTATCTCATTTTTTGCTGACGCAAATCCTTTGAAGTACTGATTACCAGTGGGTAAAATAGTGATGAAGGTGCTCAGCATCAGTTTAGGTTTTGTCCTTATGTATTTTATAAGTGTTTTGGGGGGTTTTTAATAATAAAATTAATTTCAATCATATGTAAGACATGAAGACACTCAAAGCACACTCACTGTCAGAGGCAAAAAACATGGGTGGAAAAGTTTGTTAGGGAGTAGAACATGAATGATAATTAAGTAGTAATTTCTTCCATCATAGAATCATGGAATCATAGAATAGTTAGGGTTGGAAAGGACCTTAAGATACAGTACAGCATTTTTTAAGTAATCATAAAATTAAATGCTGTGATGTACATTATTTGCAAGTTTTCATTTTAATTTTTATCATGTCAAAATACCTGCACAAAAGAACAAATACAATCATTAATATTCCAATATACTGTTACTTAAAATATGGAGGAAATGGTGCTTATTGCATTATTAAAATGGTTAAAGAAAACAAATTATATCGAATATATATTTCATTAAATTTTAAGGTGGAATTTTCAGAAGGTGAGATAAATCCTTGCCCTCTGTGAAAAATACATATACCATAAAAGGTCTTATTTTGCTTTCCAGAGTCCCATGCAGTGTTTCCTACCTGGTAAATAATTGACATGAAAATGCAAAACAGGCACATTAAATTGTATTTTCTATTATTCCTCAAAGTTTGCATCTGAATTTTCCAATTGATTCTATCCTCAGTACCCAAAGTACACACAGAAAACTATTTACCTCCTTTGGAGCATCAGCTTGTATAAAATCAGAATATATCTTTTGGGCTTTTGAGGCGATCTTAGCAGAGGACTTGGTTTTCTTGAAGTCCTCACAGGCCAGCCAGAACTCCACATTCTCCTCACTAAACTCTGACTTTAAAAATGTCCTAAAAGCTGCCAAGCCATCTGAAGAAAAAATGCATGACATGAATACAGATCACATATATATGTACATACGTGTGTGTGTATATATATGTGCATTTTATATGGTATAACTTACACGTCTAACATTGCTTGACCTGTCAGCCAGCAGTTAGTGTTAACAGGCTGTTGTGGGAGAAATAAATAGGAGATGAAACTATAGCAATGACAAAGTGACTAAGAGTGCTTTCAGAGAGTTACTAACTCAGGAAAGCTCCCTGCTACTGTCTGGTCTCTAGCACTGATACACTAGTTAAAAGAGCATCCTAGAGATCTTGGCCTTCAAGAACATTTTTAGTGACTAGAAAATTAGGAATTTGAGGCTCACTGCTGCTTTATGAAGCAATGAGAAATCGAAGTTGTATTGCAGTACTGTGCTCCTCTAAGAGGTTACCCTGCTTAAATAGCCCTTCCATCTTCTTTCAAATAGTGATAGAGACTTGGATGAAGACATGGGCACTTTATTATTCCTTTGTTCAGCATTTTGTACAATTTAAAGAGAAAATAAAGAAAAGTTTGTTTTGATGAAAATGATTTAAACTTAATCCAAGTTGCAATCTCTTAGAAAACAAAGCTGACAGCACCCAAATTAAGTTCTGTTGGTAAGTTAATACTATTAAGATACAGTGTGGAGGTACCCCAGGGTCCAGGCCACAAAGTTACTGTAGAAAATGGGGCAGGGGCAAGGAAATTTTAAAGTTTCATATGGTTTGAGGTTTCAGGTTAGTAGGAATGGGATCTATTGGAGAAGTGACTTTGGATAAATTAGAAATGATCATTTTTTGTTTGACTGAAAGCCAACACACAGCACATATACCTTGTTGTAACAGGAATACCTAAGAAAAGGTCTATGTGTTTGTTTTGGTCTGTTTGGGGGTGTCTTTTAATTAAGAAAAGGAGAAAGAGAACCATTGCATTGAGAGTTTAACACAATAACTTAAACCAAAACGCTTTCAGAGGCTTTTGCCTTCTTAAATGTCCCTTAAGCACTGATTAGAGTTATACTGTGTTTGCAGAGAAACATGCCCCTTCTGCCTTTCAGCACGGCATGGCAGGTTGCATGTCTCCAGTATTGGTGCAGTACAAAGAACGTGGAGAGTCCAACTAGAAAGCAGCATGAAAACCTTATGGCAACATTTGTGAACTGGGTTGATGCATGCCTTAAAAAAACATATTCTTCACTGCTTACCTTTATTAGCTAGTATTGTATCCACAGACTCAGACCAGGCCATGGTTTCCCCAGATTTTGACCTGTGGAAACAACATCTATCCTTGAAAATAGCATTGGGAACTTTTGCCTGTGCAGTCTGTGGCAGCTAGTCTATTATTTTGCTATGTCCTTGAGGGAGCAGAGTGAGTAATTCTTGTTACCCTATGCACTGAATAACAGAAAGTCAACAAAAAGTGGGACACATTTTTTTTAGGGTGTAGCGAGCTATAGGGACTCATAAAATACATTATTTGACATTGGAAACGTGATTATTCATGCAGGAGGTTGTAGTAATGCTTACAATTAAAATAAACCCGAAAACGAAAGACCAGGAATAAATCTTATTAGTTGTCTAGCTCATATTTTTCATGCGTTTTAAAATAAGACATCTATTTGTTTGATAAACCTTGGTACAGTGGTTTGTAACTGCATTTTTTTTAATAGTTTTTTTTAATAAATAATATTTTCTTACAAATGTCCTCAGTGAAGACTTTTGAGCTAGAAATTTCAAGTGTTAATCAATTCTTCTTGTAACCTCTACTGACAGTTAATAAAAGATGAAGAATTTCAATGAGCTGGTACCCCATTATCTACTTGGAACAGACTTAGTAGGCTTTATTTTATTTTAGTAAAATTAATTCAGGTGTTTTGCTTAGTGGATAGGGGACTGGCTGTGGATGTTCTCTACCTAGACTTCAGTAACACTTTTGACACCGTTTCCCACAGCATTCTCCTGGAGAAACTGGCTGCTCAAGGCTTGGATGTGTGTGCTCTTTGCTGGGTAAAAAACTGGCTGTATGCCCAGGTCCAAAGTGTGGTAGTGAATGGAGCTCAACCCAGTTGGCAGCTAGTGGCAAGTGGTGTTCCCCAGGGCTCAGTATTGGGACCAGTTCTGTTTAATATTTTTCTCAATGTTTTGGATGAGAGATCGAGTGCATCCCCAATAAGTTTGCAGATGGAACCAGGTTGAGGAGTGTGATCTGCTTGAGTCAGAGGCTCTACAGAACAATCTGGACAGGCTGGATCAATGGACCTAGGCCAACTGCATGAGGTTGAACAAGGAAAAGTGTGGGGTCCTGCACTTGGGTCACAACAACCCATGCAATGCTACAGGCTTAGGGAAGAGTGCCTGGAAAAGGACCTGTGGGTGCTGTTTGATGGCTGCTAAACACGAGCCAGCTTGTGCCCAGGTAGCCAAGAACGCCAAGGGCATCTTGCCTTATATTAAAAATAGTGTGGCCAGCAGGAGTACGGAGTGATGTTCTCCCTGACTCAGCACTGGTGAGATTGCACCTCGAATCCTGTGTTCAGTTTTTGTCTGTCTTCCATGGTAAGAAAGAAAAACCCAAACACTACCACACACCACATTTTGACCTTAGTAATGTTATGGAGTTATTCCTCATGCACACCTTTTGTGGATCTGTAAAGAAGTTTCAGGCCAACTATTTGATGAAGTTCACATGGAACAAAAAATAGTAAATCTGGTCAGTAGTGCTTCAGAAAACTGAAATAAGATGGGACCAGACAAAAAAAGGTGTGGTACTGTGATGATCAGGAGAACTGAACTGTCTTGCAGGAGAAGAATAAATGGCTTGAGCTTGCCTGTAAAATGAAAGCAAAAAGGAGCTGTGATCACTCTCTGTCAATGCAGAGAGGTAACTCAGAGAGAAAAAGGAATTATTTTATCTTAAGGATCATATTGGCAAAAGAAAAAATATATATAAATAGCCAGTGAATAAATTTAGACTGAATATGAAGAAGGCTTCAGAAAAAGTATTTTTAAGTCTCCCAGTAGAATTTTGTACAGAGAATTATTACTCCTCTGTACTTCATAGAGCTTCATATATTTATGAAATAGAACATTTTAAATTGTTGCCTTTGATAATAAGAAATGAGAAATGATGACCCAAGGTACCCCTTTCAGTCCTACATAGTGCTAAAAAAGATTCCTGGCAGCAAAATACAAATCTTCTCTGCAATTTCTTACCTTTGCATCCACCTCCTTCTGAAAGTTATAACAGAAGGAGAAAAATATGAACTATCATCCTGACTCTTTTCAGTCCTTCTTATTTTCCATAATCAGCTATTTTCTCTTATTTCCACTTAGTATGTACGTCAGGCTGTAACACTGCCAGTCAGGACGAAAAGCTTTCCATGCAATGCGCTACTAAGATTAATTTCAACATCTTAAAGGTGGAGAGAAGCCCCTCAACATCTGCAGGTACATTGAATCTCTTGTGACTGATTCAGTCCTAGGTTTGAGATTTGTTAAAGAGGAAAAACACCATATAAAATCCAAACAATATTTATTTGTAGAGTTTCTGACCTCGTAGACGGTAAATAGCTACAACTTGAATTTTCTTACAGTGAGATTGTCTCTTTCTCACTTAATGCTGATATAGTTATTTTTTTCCCCCTAATGTTAGGTTTTGTGATTGCTGGTCTACTTTTCTCATGTAGCAATCAGGAGATTCTTCTGCAAATCCATGCAGGCATTTACATGTATTACTATGTCTTGCTATTTGAAAAAAGACAAAGAAGGACTTTGCTTTTCAGTGCCCTAGGTTCTCATGGAAAAGTAGCAAAGACTTAGGAGCAGTTCAAAATAGGTGTTGAATTTCAGCCAAGAGACAAAATTCTAGATAAAGGTCTGATGCAAGTTTCCTCTAGATTGATTATTTGATGCAATGCCAGTAAAGTCAGTGCAGTTATAAGCACAGCTATGAGCAACACATCATTCTTGTCTGATTTCATTCATTTCTTGATGTTTACCCTGTGTCTAGCCCCAATGATTACACTATTCACTCACCTTAGAATTACAATCATAAATTGACTTATTTTAAATTTTTGAAGAGGTAGTAACACTCTTGTTATAAAAGAGTCCCATTCACTTCTGTGACATCATTTATGAGAGGGAGGGCTGCAGAATCTGTCCCTACTTTATTTACAATCAGGTGGTTATGTACTTAGAAAAAAAAAAAAAAACAAAACAATTCCAAACAGGAAAACAGATGCTTTTTTTAAAAATATTTCTAATTTCCTAATATTGAATGACACAGACATAGGCACCTCTTGAAGATTTCCGGTGCTGACAATACTTTTTAGTCAGTTCTAGCAGTCACAGAAAGGTGCTAAAACCTAAGAGTGTTCTGACCAGCACAGAGAATAACTAGATGATGCGATCTGATTGTTCATGCAATTTATGGGGTATTGATCACAATTCACAAAACCACAAAGAAGCTATGAGTGTTTTTCACCATTGTGTAATATGCTGTTCAGTGACTAGTGTATGTAAGCTGATTGTATTAGAGGAACACAGCAGGTAATAGGGTTGTTATTATTTTTGTACAAATACCACATCTAGTAATTGAAGTCGGGCATCTCCTCCCATAAAAAGTAGTTGGTAACATTGTCATATATTTCTTATACTTGAAATTTATTACAGTCTTTCCAGAAATCATTATTTTACTGAACTTTCATAAGGAGCAAAAGTCATCTTAATATTACAACAAATGCATCAGCTGCTTGTGCAAATATATTGGCTGTTTGCAATGAAGAGTATCCAACAAACACAAAGATATATGAATATGTACTAGAGATGGGCTGGAAACTGCATGCAGGATTGTTTGTAAAGGTTTTGGAAATCTGGATCCAGCTGACAGTACTGATATCTGCATCCTCAGTTATAACTCAGACTGGACTTGCAAACTAGCTTAGGCACTTATCTGCTCAGCTGATTTCAGTGTATTTTTAAAACCCTATTCAAGAGGCCTCTGTCTTAATATTTCTGAAACTCTGGGAACTGTGCTTTGGATTCCTGTTTTGAGCCTCCTGTATTTGACAGGCCACAGGAGAGTTAGTAGGAAAGGAAATGCGGATCTATTGATTGAATGTTTCCTCCTTTGCTAATGTTACTTGCTAAAGACTGCTGATCTGCTAAATATTTAAATCTCCTCAACTTTTAAGCGTACTGCTTGGCTTTTTACTGATACTTGTTTTTTCTTTAGCTATTTTTAGGCACTAGTTTCACTGAGTTACCTTCCTGTATGAAAAGCTATCGGCTGTTTAGAGTAATAAGGCGTGATGTTTTTTTGTTCCTCTGATCCACATTGGAGTTAGATATTAATGTCAATAGACAGTATAAAATGCTTTATGTTCAAACTCTTGGTGTATTAACCTAAGAAACCACTTTCATATATATATGTTCCTAAAACAGTTGCCTCATACTCACCTGATTGCAATGAGAAAAAAGGTCACACTTTCCAATAGCTGTTCTGGTGGGCTAGTGTTTCTCCTGGATCACGCTGAGTATGTTACTGCCCTTCAGCACTTGGCCTCTGTTCAATCCATTCCACGTCCAGGTTTGCTTGGATAACGCTGTTTTGAACAGCATAAGCTCAGCAGAAAAATAAAGTTAACGTTCTGCTGGTTCAGGCAATTCAAGCACACAGAGGCTTAGCTGTATTTCTTATGCTGGGAGAAGCCAAGATGATTTGAGCATTGCTGGCCTCCTAAGTAACATGGAAACGCCTGCCATACAGGATGCAAATGCATTTTAATCACAGCACTATTTTTTTTCTTCCATATGAATATCTTGGTGTGTCTGCAGTATGCCACAGAGTTGTTTTGCGTAAGAAAATTAGCTGTTATTTTCCACCCAAGCAAAGTATGCCCTTCAGGTAAAATGTTTTGATTTCAAGAACAATCTGTCAAAATGTTTTACAGCATTCTGGGCCCTCATATACGGGATTTCCAAGTACAATACAAACACTATACAAACACAAATCTACACCAGAGAAGAAATGGAAACATTTCTCAAGAAAACATAAAACCTTGAAGATTTTCATTTAGTAATAACTAGCAGATTATTTGGCACAGTTTATGGATGAATACACTGCTTTTTACATAGCATCGCGCTTCACAAAACTTCATACAAGAAACCAATATAGCACAAACATACAGGATCATATTACTACCTTATAATGAGACAAGTATAAATTACACCAATGCAAGAACATATGAAAGGTAGACACTATGCCTCAGAAAGCTCATATGGAGTAGCATTAACTGCAGAAATTTAAAACAAGTCTGTAAAGCTGGGAAGAAATGAGAACCTCTAAAATAAAAGCAAATTGCCTGGTGAAGAAACAGTTCAGGGTTGGTGAAGGAACAACAGTTCAGGGCTGTCCTCATCTTAGGCTTCAGCTTAATCTTCTGTCCTGTTTGAAAACTTCAAATTGACTTCCATGGAATTGTATTTCATGCTAGTTAATTTTAGTTACATTTCATAGAGAAGGCAATGATAGAGACTAGACTGTAAATCTTGGTGTCTAGATAACCTGTTGTTAAGATTTACGAGGAAGTTGCGCAAACAGATGTCATTTAGGAAAGGAGAGAGGAAAGCTGTAGTATAAAACCAGATGGAGTTTTTGAGTCCAGCCCTAAATGAATGGAATACAGAAAATGGAAGATGACAACAGGACACTAGCAAGAAAAAAGTAGGAATGGAAGCAACCTGGATAATGTACAGAGGAAATACGTTTATCTTTGGCATAGAGCAACACAGGCATTTGATTGTAGAATTTGACTAAAATGCAAAGTGCAGAGTGGGATCCACGACAGGCACCTAAGCCAGGCATAAGTTCATGAGCATATGAATCACTGAGGAGAGGATGATGATTTTATGCTTTTTTTTTTCTCAGTTGAGGTCTTTTGGCAGTATGCGTGGAAAAGCGAGGGAACTGCATTCAAAGCAGTACTTAATTAAGGTAGGCTGAGCAGCTGGGGGAAAAAAGGAGAGAAAAATGATCTGACTTCTGTGAGTCTCTTGTAAGCTGTAGCATGTAAAGGCATCTAAGAACCATATTACTGATTGCCAGCTTTAATGGAAGATGGA
Source organism: Forpus xanthops (assembly GCA_032466535.1). Lineage (NCBI taxonomy): Eukaryota > Metazoa > Chordata > Aves > Psittaciformes > Psittacidae > Forpus > Forpus xanthops. Next base: position 1,023 of record JASSUY010014640.1, on the reverse strand, counting down.
AATCTATTTCTTTTAGATTCTTTATCTTAGATTGCATTCCTCTTGCTTCTTGTCAAATCAAAAATTAATCAAGTTTTCTTTTGCACAATATTAAATCCCAAAAGTCGAAGGAGATAATGTATCTGTGAATTTCCATCTCCATTGAGTTAAACAAGAAGAGCAGATAATAATTCAGCTGATTTAAAGCATCTAATATGATTTAAGTATTGAAGCAGGAGACAAACCTTTGTGTTACACAAGTCAACAGATTATTTCCCTTTTACTTTGGATATGGTGACTTCATGAATGTAAGGAGTAAAGTGAAGTGTGTATGCACAGGGAGTTATGTTGGTAAGAGGAATATTTTGAGAGCTGAGTATTTTGAGCACTCTTCCTGGATGCTGAATGGCACAAACAAACCTAAAAAGCTGCCACAGAAAACAATCCCCAATAAAAATTCTTGATGATTGGTTTTGTGCATGTGTTATTTGTATTAGGTCAGCTAAACAAGAAGAGTTACATAATTATGGCATGGATTCGGCCAAAACAAGAGAAGCCCAACTATGCTCTCTGGCACTACTCTAAGGTTCATACTATAAATCCACTTGTGCAGGGATAACCCTTAGTCTGATCAATCCCATCTGACTCAACCTTGGGACAGCATCACAGACTTGTATTAAATCTTGTTGTGGGCTGGCTTAGAGACCAAGGGTATGGCCCGTTAGAGGCTCTGAACAGTCCAGGCTTTGATGAGTTGGAATGTATTTCAAACTGTTAAGAGTAACCATAAATAAGTTAAAAGTAACCATAAGTTAAGAGTAGTCATAAATAAGGTAAGCATCGACCCTTGTAAACCCTTACAGACACTGCGGAGCGCTTCTTCCGTTGCAGGCTGGCCACCTGCATCAGAATGAGTGTGAATTTTAGTCAGTGAGTACAAGAGCCCGAGACTCGTGCAGTGCAGGGAGGCAGAGCCTCTGCGGGGACGCCTGCAGAGAGTGAGCCTGCCACCTCACACTGCAATGATGCTGCTTGGAGCTGGTT
>JASSUY010014639.1:0-12723 GCA_032466535.1 Forpus xanthops | reverse complement strand
GCAGCCCAGGATATGGTTGGCTTTCTGGGCTGCAAGTGCACACTGCTGGCTCATGTTCATTTTCTCATCAACCAACAGCCCCAAGTCCTTCTCTTGAGGGCTGCTCTGAATCTCTTCTCTGCCCAACCTGTAGCTGTGGCTGGATTGCCTCAACCCAGTGCACTTGGCTTGATTGAACTTCATGAGGTTGGCATTGGCCCACCTCACAAGCATGTCAAGATGAATGGCATTCCTTCCCTCCAGTGTATCAACCCTCAGAAAACAGAGTCCCAGTGAAAGCTTTGAAAAGACATATATATGATCTAATGTTTCAGCAGAAAAGGCAACTGGCCATAAGCCACAGCATTGCCTGAATCTTATCTAATAAGGAACAGATAATTGGGTAACATACTATCTAGCATTATACATAATCAAACTGAATGACTTGTGGAATACAGACATCACTGGAGTTAGTCACTCATAAGGCTCCTCACTGACTTTCCCAAATGAAAGAAATGTCCCAAAGCAATCAAAGACATAGCATGCTCTTTCATCAGAAATGTGCACCTTCATTGTCCACATGTGAACTCCCTAGCTGCCTCTGCGCTGTTGAATGTTATGTATTCTCAGGATGTGAATAAACACATCCAAAATAGATACCTAAAATAAGTAATTGCTGTCCTATAAGTGCCTGGTGGTCTCCACTTTCTGTAGTTGGAATCTAGACTAAAGTTTGTTTGAGTGGAGTGACATTATCTTTTATGACACTGAGAGGGCTTTTACAAGGATCATCATACTTCACTTCCCCACACTTACTTCCTGTTCCTTATTATCAAAACCAGTCAGATAACTGAACTGCAAGCTACATTTTAATGTTATGCTTAGGATAATGGTGTCACAGGCAGGAACCCAAGTAGATGTAACCAATTCATAAATTGTCATGGATTATTTTTCTACTTTGGCTGTTTTCTCATCTCTGATCTTTGTTGGAAGAAATAGATTTTTTTTTCCTTACAGTTAGAAATATACTCCTACCTGCATGTGATAAATTCAAACATCTTTTTTTAAGTAATCTTTTATGTATTTTTTTCAAAATTGCTGATGTTTCCATTGATAAATCAAATATTTTTATGTTCCCCTCAGGAAATGTTCTTTGCTGTGAAAAGTTTCTGGAACATCAGCAGCTCAGGGAATGTCCTCATCTTGAACTCCTCTTAAATTCCTCCGTAGATGCACATCAGAAGAGAAAGGAACCCTGTAGAAAGTGTATCCAAAGTAATTTCCAGGCTTCTGAGAACACAACTTACGGGAATTAATCCATTCTTCTGAATCAGTATAAACCGTTTGAAAGTGACACTACATGGTAATCAGTGAGAGTTGCCAAAACTGATTCAGGGTCATAAGGGAGGAATGTATGAAACTGGATGCAAATGTGAAAGATCAAATAGTAATCTGAGCTTAGTCTTTTTGTGCTACTGCATTTGGGGCTAATAATTTTCAATAAAATTATCTCATAGGAATGGCAGATACTAAGTAGTACGCATGAAATCTATGCATCTCAGAATATAAAAATATGTATACTCATGTTCAGCTTGTCTTTTGAGGTTAAAATGTGCCTCATAGGATACTTTCATTCATGAAACAGGCTGGCAGATGACCTTGCAAATGTTTATGCATTTCCTTCCATTTTTTCGTTTTAGAGTTGTCCTGATTAAGTGCATTGGAATCACTATATATTAATGTGACAGCCCAAATTAAAGGCAGCTTGTAGAATAAAACAGTAGATAAATTGGATAAATGGCTTATCCAGGGATAGGTAAATTAATAAAGTTTCTAGGGAAAAACAGAGTCTCTCTGATACTTAAATATCTGGAAGGTGATTATTTTAAAATAAATAATGCATAGAGAACACTTTTAATATATGTAGTTGGCCAGATTTATTATTCCCTCTACCAGCAAGTATTTTGCAATAATTTCAGCAGAATGTTCCAGACCGACATCTAACCTAAATCTTCACCACTTTGCTCATCTTTTTCTGCCAGTTTTCTGAATTCTTCCATTTGTGAGTTGGTGCCTAATAGTAATGACTGCTATAGGCCCTTTTGTATTTACAGGATAATGAATTATGGAAATAGAACCTCACAATAATGCCATAATGCCTCAATCTTGTTTTGGGATGGATGTCTTGAAGGTGAAAGAGAGGCTTAATTTTATCCGCCTTTCAGTCCTTAACTTCTCGCTCTAAGATTTTTCAGTGCTACAATATTAGAACTCCTGTACCTATGTTTTTTTGTGATGTGGCCTTTGGTCCACTGTGGCTGAAACTCCTGTAGTAGTCACTGCTATCAACACATAAGGGTTTTCATCGATAACAAGTATGGAGGACTTTAAATTTATGATCAACAGATGGAAGGTATATTGTTGTTTTAAAACCCTAGCCTACTTGTCCTGTTCCAGTTGAAAGTTTTAAATTGTGAGATTTGTTTAGAGTGCCAGACAAGCCTAACAAAATTAGGATTTACAGCTCAGTTTTGGCTAATTTGGCAAGATACTAAATAATTGCACTATTTCATGTAAGAAAATTTTCAGAGTACCATATGAGGGAGAATCAGCCCCTAACTGGGGCAATTAAATCACTAAATACCTAAATAAATCATGCTCCATTTAGTATATTTGTGTCTTCCTAATGATCTTTACTATGAACAGTTAAATTGATGTCAATAATGATGTTTGCTAAGGTAGCATAGAGTTCTCACTAAAATTTAGCCATTTCTACACTTGGAATATTCTGAAAAAAGGACCATGTTCCTGTCATGGCAAATTAGGTCAACATGGAGAAACACAGAGTCATGGGATGATGAAACATTCAAGAGTACATTATTAACTGATGTCTTTTTTCATTTTATTTTTCTTCAGTGACATTTAACAAATTGAATGTTAAATGCTGAGAGACACTTTGTTAGATTACTAAAAAACAAGGAAAAAGTTCCTTTAGCTGGTGTGCAATGCAGTCATATAGCTGAGTTTAGTGATAGGTTTTGGAGGTGCTGTTTGAGGTCCCTCATCCCCCAAATATGTTAGAGATTGTACCTCCAAAGTGCAGTCTACGTGATTTATTAATTTTCTTGTATACTTTCACAGAATTACTTCAGGGATATTTAATTTTGCTTTTGCCATATGCCATGAGGACTTTTTAGAATTTCAAGATTCTGCAAAAAGAAATGCAGCCATTCTGAAATCCACATAGCTCAACAGGCATCTCTGTCATCAGCGCATGCCAATGTTTTGAGTGAACAACAGCTTTTCTGTGTTAGTATGGTAAAAGTATTAGTAATGTTACCTAGAACTAAACATTAACTGAATCCCCTTGTCTACTTGCAAGGGTAAATGTTACATTCAGACATAATGAGAGCAAGAAAAGTTAACATGTTTGAAGCTTTCTTCTAAGATGCAAAACAGAAAGGACAAGATAAGTTTCTGCAAAGAACAGCAAAGGTCTATTATGTAACAATGAGATTTGTGTATAAACTTCTAGAGCTCCAACCGGGGGTCTAACATTATAACCTCCAAACTCATTCTTCAAGTGGATATCTATTATATTTTAGATGTATGTTATACAAGATAGTATTATTCAGTTCATACTAGCAGGTCATAAACTATAGCCATGTACATTGTAGTCCACTGTGAATGCTTCTTTGTTAAACACTCAGACAATTAAGTCATTCAAAAGATCATCACAATATGTAAATCATGCAGTCAGTGTACATCTTGCTCTCCTGTTAATAACAACAGTATTTATAATTAATTAATATTATTAATTAAATCACCACTTTTATTAATAAAAATAGATATTCATAATTCTAGTTCTGAAAAAAAAAAAAAAACAAATATGCTTTGAGATTTGCTTACTTGGAAAGAAATTATGGAGTTTGAAATAGTAAATAGGTCTCCTAACTTCTGCTCTGGCTCCTTCTAATTAGATCACACTTTTGAATTATAATTTAGCTGTGTGACTAATGACACTAGGAGCATGGGACATAGGACAAGGTACTTGAAGCTTTTTCTGTTTCAGGACTCTAATTGTTTACCTTTATGTAATTCAAACCTTAAAATATCTCGTTACACCCCTCTGTTTATATTATTCATTTGGGTACAGTTCACTGGCTTCTCCTGAAGAGGTTACTCACTTTGCAAGTGGCAGCTGGGGCAAAATGAATAAACATAATTTTTGATACCTATGCTAGTGAATTCTTCAGAGATGTTTGATTTTTTAAAGTAAAACCAATTCACTATGAAATAAATTAGTAACTCAAAGTATATTTTGAAAATTCTTTTGTATGGAATAATCTGGCATTAAATTGGTACCAAATGAAAAGAACCATTGTCCTCAGGGGTGAGGGCTTTTACATATGAGCATGAATTTACTTGTAGTCCTGGTGATACGCTATATGAAGTGCATAAATTGTATCTAGCCATATGTGCTAGATTATCATTCTTGTACATATGTCTCAGTTCCTTTCCCCACTTTCCCTCATCTTACCAGAACAGGAGATCCTATCTCTGGGGTGTTGTGGTGCTACACATGCTTCCTGGAAACAGTAATCCATAAATTCAGAAGTAAGGCTTCAGGCAGGATCAAAGAACTCAATACATCTTGCTTGTTCATAATGCAGGAGTTTGAGAAATATAAAACATGGAAATGACAGACTGGAGATGCACCAATATAAGCTGAGGACTGCCCACCTGGTAAGCAGCTTTGCAGGAAAGAACCTGGAGCTCCTGATAGACAGCAAGCTGAACATAAAACAGCAATGTGCCCTTGCCACAAAGAAGGCAAATAGTATCCTTTATTGCATTAGGAAGTTGTTGCCAGGTCAAGGAAAGTGATTTTTCCCCTCTAGTCATCACTGACAAGGCCATTCCTGAAGTATTGGTTCCAGTTCGGGGTACCTCAGTACAAGACTCATGTTCAGGTCATGAAGTCCAAGACATGAAGATGATGAAGAGACTGGATTACCTCTCCAATGGGGAGAAGATGAGACCCTGAAGAGCTACCCAACCTGGGGAAGTTAAGGCTCTAGGGAATCTCATCCATGTGGATACATACTTCATGGCAGGGCGCAAAAAAGACAAAACCAGGCTCTTTACAGTGGTGTCCAGTGGCAGGACCAGAGGCAGTGGGCAGAAACTGAAACACAAGGGTTGTGTCTGAACATCAGGGAACACTTTTTCACTGTAAGGGTGACAAAGAACTGACATAGGTTGCTCAGAGAGGTTTTGCAGTCTCTCTCCTTGAAGATATTCAAAAGCCATCTGAAGATGGTCCTGAACAACTGGCTCTAGGGGGCTGTGCTTGGGCAGGTGAGTCGGACCAGATGTCCTTCAGAGGCCCCTTCCAACCTCAACAGTTCAGGGATTCTGTGAAAGGCTGAGGGGCACGTGGCACTTGGGATTGAAATCTTTTTTTGGAGTTGGAGGGATAGAGAATGATGATACCAGGAACATTATGTTGGAGACCTAGCTTAGGGAAAGAGTTTGGAGGATGGTGGCCATACACAATTTTACAGTGCACTCCAGAAGAGTTTGAAGAAGTATGCTGTGCTTAGTCTTTTGAGTGGTGTGGAATATCATTATTTCAGACACAGGAAACAACTAATTGCTGACTTCTCACATGCTGGAACAGAGGTTTAACTTAGGTAAAAGAGCCTTGTGTGAAAGAGTCATCACCCTTATTGTTTTCTATTGAAATCTTTCTCCTGCCTTGCACAGAAGGGGATAAGTATCTCTACCTCTTGGACACATGATTTTGAAGAACAGAAAGCATCTTCAGTGTCTTCTAATTGCAGAGTAAGCTATTAAACCGTGGCCAGATTTCAATGCACATTGCTTGTTTAGCAATAGCTAAAGATTTATGGTGGCTAGAATAAAGAGGCTTCCTACAAAACTTGCTGGCTGCTGTGAGGCAGCTCTGTGCTCCAAGTGATTTATACTGCTATTCACACTAAGTCTTGGCCATCTAATCCAGGACCTTGATAACAGAAGGGAAGTCAAGCAGTTTAAAAGTTTAGGCATTACAAATCCTAGCATAGCAGCACCCAATTCATTTCATGTATCTTGCCCTTAGTGTCTGATGCTTACATTTTATCAGCAGCTTGTAGGGCATGCAGTCAGACAATTTCCATTATGGTCAGTGAAATGGCATGGTTAAAATCCTGTGCAATGCTTTATAAATTTAAATTTAAGCATAAATGTTCTGTAACAAGATTATTGAATCTGATGTGATGGTTGGGGAAAGCTCCCTCATTTTGTACTGTCAGCACTTGGAGCAGTCATTGATGTATTAAACTGTTACACAAGTCATGGCATCTTACTTGAACCAACTTGCAGTCGCAGGGGATTTCAGTTGGAAGAGTAAATGCAAGATGCATGTTTACAACAGTGAGGGCAATCAGCTTTGCAATGGATTAGTGAAGAATATGGTAAATTCTCTATCATTTGGAGTCCTTTTATCAGTGTCAGATGTCTTTCTAGAAGAAACAACCTACTTCAATAACACGTTATTAATTTATATGCACAAATTAGAAGAACCTGCAGTTTTCATGCATAAAATTAATTTAGATTAGCACAGTTTTCTATTTGTAGTTATTTAAGGTATTTATGCTTATTATGCTTAAGTTTAAGAATTAAAAAAAAAAAAAAAACCACAAATTGAAGAGTTGCAAAAATTACCTGTTTCCCTCCAAACCACTGAAACAGGAAGTGAGCTATGACAGTCTTGTCCTGAAACAGCTGCTTTAAGAATGGTGCCTCCTGTAGAAAATCCACTTTAAATCCAGGTCAAATTCTGGAAAGCCTGCTGCCATGAGCATACTCAAAACATTTTCTTGAGGGAAAGATTTGTTCATATATTTTGAACATCGTCATCTTTGCATGCATTGTGTCCTGGGTTCAGCAGCAGCAGTCATTTTTCCCCTTTTCAGAAGCTGGTGCAGTGCTGTGTTTTTGACTTTCAGCCTGGGAACAGCGCTGGTAACACTGATGTTTTTTAGTGGTTGCTAAGTAATTTTTACTCTGACCAAGGACTTTCTGAATCTCATGCTCTGTCATGGAGGAGGGGAAGCCGGGAGGAAGCAGAGACAGGACAACTGACCCAAACTAACCAAAGAGGTATCCTGTACCACAGCATGTCATGCCCACTATATAAACTGAGGGCAGTTAGCTGGAATGGTTAGATCACTGCTTGGTCGGGCTGGATATCGGTCTGCGGATGGTATTATCTTCTCTTGCTATTCCCCTTATCATTATTATTATTGGTGGTAGCAGTAGTGGTCTGTGTAATACCTTAGTTACTGGACTGTCCTTATCTCAACCCATGGGAGTTACATTCTTCTGATTCTCCTCCCCATTCCTCTGGGAGTGCAGGGAGGAAGGGGGAGGATTGAACTAGTTGCTGTGTGGTTCTGAGTTATCGGCTGGGCTTAAACTATGACATTGTGATGGATCTAGCACTTACCAACACATGAGATAGAAGTTTCTAAAGCAATAACTTTTGTCAAAATGGGCTTTGCAAGCATAAACTCTATTACTTACATGTGCAAATGCTTATGCCTACATACTTGAAAGCCCCTTTCAAAATTTAGTCTATTAAATAAACACGCAAATTAACAAAACTACTTTGGTTCTCCAGCTGAAAGCTATCCTTTGAAATAAATGTGGTATTTTACTAGAAGTAAATGGAAACACTTAAAGATGTGTGTTGATAAATAGTATTGAGTTGGGTTCGATTTCTAGCAATTGATGTTTTGATAAAATCGGAGATGCTGAAGCAGGCATTTTAGCTTGGTTTAGCTACAATAATAAATTGCAGTAGTCCAACCTAGACATAACAAAGGTATGAACCAACTTCTCCATCTTCTTCAAGCAGAGATCTGAGGCCTGTAGTGTACCTATGATGGTGAAAAAGGGATTAAATATTACATGAAGATGGCTGTCAAAAGTAGCTCTTAATTCAATATCACATCAAGGATTTTCATGCTGACAGAATAGAGATTGCTGGTCCCAGAACAATATCATAGAGAAATAATTCTGCTATTTTTCTGTTCTTTAGCAGACTTGGCAAAATGCTGACTTCATTTGTATTGTGATTTGTTAAAAAAAAAATTCCTACAAATACCTAAGGTTTTTTGAACCAAAGTATTCAGATGTGTACTAGTTTAGATGTGGAAGTCATGTCTATGTACTACACTGTTATTTCTAATGCTAAACTGTATTCCCCCAAAAGACATTTTTTTTTTTTTAACTCATTTTGGATGGGATTCATGACTTCTGTTCAATGAACTGAAAATGGACAGACATACACAGCCTGGCTATACGGCCTGTACCAACCATATCCTGAGCTGCATCAAAAGGAGCATGGCCAGCAGCTCAAAAGAAGTGATTCTTCCCCTCTGCTTCACTCTTGTGAGACCCTACTTGCAGTATTGTGTCTAGCTCTGGGGCACCCAGCACAAGAAGGATGTGGATCTGTTGGAACAAGTCCAGAGAAGGCCATGAAGATTCTCAGAGAGCTGGAGCACCTCTGGTATTAAGACAGGCTGAGAGAGCTGGGCTTGTTCAGCTTGGAGAAGATAAGGCTCTGGGGAGACCTTCAAGCATCCTACCAGCATCTAAAGGAAGCCTATAAGAAATCTGGAGAAAAGCTTTTTACAATAGCATGTAGGGATAGAAGAAGTATTAATGGTTTTAAGCACAGAAAGGGTAGATTTAGCTTAGATATAAGGAAAAAACCAGGAGACATTTCTTCACTGAGGGGGTGATCAGGCATTGGAACAAGCTACTCAGGGAAGTGGTAGAGCCACAGTCTCTGGGAGTGTTCAAACCCCATATAGATGAGGCACTCAGTGTCAGGTTTAGTGGTGGTCTTGGCAGTCCTGGAATAGTGGTTGGACTTGATGATCTTAAAGGTCTTTTCCAACTTCGTTGATTTTTTGATTCTATGATTTTACTACGAGAGTGGCACTGGAACAGGTTGCTTAGAGAAGCTGTAGATACCCCATCCTTGGAAGTGTTCAAGGATGGTTTGGTTGGACGGAGCTTTGAGCAACCTGCTATGGTGCAAGATGTACCTGCCCATGGTAGAGTGGTAGAACTGATGAACTTTAAGTTCCCTTCCAACCCAAGCCATTCTATGATTCTGTGCTATATTAGCTGCTGCTAGTTTTAACAGCCCAGGATTAGAAAACTTCATATTTGGGCATGCATAAATCCTGGATGACCTTTAGCTATTAGAAAAGGTGTAGTAAAGACCTTTATCTAACACAGCTAGGAAAGGTTTAGTACTGTGAGAGTTTTTAGATCTTTCATTCGCTGCTCTCAAGACAAGATGCATGTTAAAACAACTTGAAAATCGACACTACTTTCAGTAAAATGTGATCTTTTCCTGTTCTTCAGTTACCTTGTGCTGATTCTGTCCTTAAGATTGCACACCAGTGAATCTACAGCCTTTCTGGGGTATAGCAGTCATTTCCCCTTTGTTGTTACCCTTCATTTCCTTCTTGTTGCTATATGTCAGTCACACCTGCATGGTGTCTGATATATTGTACACTTCCATAAGATTATCAGATGATGGTTATAGTGAAAAATATTGCTTAGGAGAAAAAGGTTGGGTGTTTTGTTTTTTTTTGTTTGTTTGTTTGTTTTAAGAGAAAGGAAACTACTGAGTGGTAATGTCTCTCATATTTTTTTGCCAGCATATATGATTACTCTAAAGAGCACTCCTTACTCATTGACCAGGTGAAGATAGTTACCAAGTGTTTATTATACATACTGATAGGATTTCCCTTGAGCTTTCTTTTCTCCAGGCTGTATGGTCCCAGTTCTCTCAGCCTTTCCACTGTGTGTTAGATTCTCCAATCCCTTAATCATCTCTGTAGCCCTTTGCTGGATTTGCTCCAGTAAGTCTATGTCTGTCATATACTAGAGAGCCTAGGACTGGTCCCACCAGTTCAGGTGCTCTTACCAGGCCTGAACTGAAGGAAATAATCACCTGCCCTAATGTGCTGTCACTGTTTTTCCTAATACAGCCCCAGAATATTCTTGGTCCTTGCTGCGAAGGTGTACTGTGGGCTAATAGACAACTTGCGCCCACCAGGAACTTCAGATACTTCTCTGCCAAGCTGCTTTCCAGCTGGTAGCTAGTGTTATTCCTGGTGCATGCTGTTATTCCCAGTGCAGGATATTGCATTTCATTTTATTGAACTTCTTGAGATCACTGTTAACACAGTTTGTTACATTTTAATAATTATTAAGCTTATGTACCTAATTCAACTGTTGATATGTCACGTTTTACTTCTATATTGCTGAGTGTTTTATAAGTCAGCACATAGTAAATATCACTTTAATTTGCCATGTATTTTCTTTACATAGGTAATTAAAAATGAATCAGTAAATCTGGGATACTTCTCATTCAATTAAACTATTTCAAGTCAGCTATGCAGACCAATTTTCAAACTTAATTATAAATTTAGGTAAGTTTACCTTAGGAAGGATTAGGGAAAAGGAAAGTCTCCAAAGCATACTTAGAAATGTATCTAAAATGTATGTGTTGAATCATCATCTGAAAATCTTTTTGCTCCTGAATGACTACAGATGGAACTTGCATGAGCAGTTTAGATTTGTCAACTAGAGAGAAATGAGAAGCAGTGACCCCAAATAAGGTTATCTGGGGATATGCTGTCATTGTTATCTAATATGGCTGTGAATGTACCCATTGTTTAATAACACTGTAGAGAATTCTAAAAATTTCCCAGCCATCATACCATAAAGTGATTAAAAAGAAATAATGAAATGAAATTTTATAAAAGTTTATTTTAAAAGCATTGACAAAGTGTCCCTAAATTTTAAAAGCTTGGAATTATGCAGCAGTGCCTTTCACTGAGTCTTAAATACTCTAAAGCAAAATTTCATTATTTTGTCCGGCCTTAAGCGCTAAAATATGCTCTCTCCAAGTTATCATCTAAATTATTGTCCATACTGGTTTCCAAAAATTGATCTATTTCTGCCCTACAAGAAGGTAATAAAGAATCAAGTTACATCTGGTTTGATTTCCCTGTAATGAAACAGCCAATTGCCCCATGTCAGAAAAGATGTACTGTAGGTAGTCTTCTGGGATTTTACTTGGCTTTTGCCAGTCAATAAAGAAATAAGATCTAACATTTCATTTATAAAACATGAATTCCACTGGGTTAGAGGCATCAGGAATGATAGCAGGTTTTTACTCTTACATACAAAATATTTCAGTAGAATATTTCAGCAGAATTTTTTTGCTATCTACCATTAAGAAAACAAAAAAAGTACCATCCTTTGTGACTTTTGGACTGGTGTACTTATTTTACAATGCAATAAAATAGTTTTCTCCAGTGTATTTTTTGCAAATGTTATCATATATATCAGAGACCTGAGACATGAAAAGCTACGGCCATCCAAGTAAGATCAGTTCAGAGTGAATCACAGAATGATAAAATAGTTAGGGTCGGAAAGAACCTTAAGATCATCTAGGTCCAACCCCCTGCCATGGTCAGGGACACCGCACACTAAACCATGCCATCCAAGGCTATGTCCGACCCGGCCTTGAACACCGCCAGCGATGAGCATTCACAACTTCCCTGGGCAACCCATTCCAGTGCCTCACCACCCTTACAGTAAAGAATTTCTTCCTCAGATCCAATCTAAATTTCCCCTGTGTAAGTTTGAACCCATTACTCCTTGTCCTCTCACTAGAGTCCCTCATGAAGGAGCCCCTCCCCTTATAGGCCCCCTTCAGATATTGGAAGGCTGCTATGAGGTCTCTATACAGTTTTCTCCAAGCTGAAGATCCCCAACTTTCTCTGCCTATCTTTGTGTGGGAGGTGCTCCAGTCCCCCGATCATCCTCGTGGCCCTCCTCTGGACTTGTTCCAACAGTTCTATGTCCTTTTGATGTTGAGGACAACAGAACTGCACACAATACTCCAAGTGAGGTCTTGCAAGAGCAGAGTAGAGGGGCAGGATCACCTCCCTTAACCTGCTGGTCACTCTCCTCTTGATGCAGCCCAGGATATGGTTGACTTTCTGGACTGCAAGCACACACTGCCGGATCATGTTCATTCTCTCATCACCCCCAAGTCCTTCTCCACAGGGCTGCTCTGAATCTCATCTCTGCCCAACCCAGGTGTAGGACCTTGCACTTGTCATGGTTAAACTTCATCAGGTTGGCATCAGCCCACTTCACAAGCATGTCAAGGTCCCTCTGGATGGCATTTCTCCCCTCCAATGTATCAAGCAAACCACACAGCTTCGTGCCATCGGCAAACTTGCTGAGGGCACGCTCAATCCTACTGTCCATGTCAGTGACAAAGATGTTGAACAAGACTGCTCCTGACACCAATCCCTGAGGGACACCACTTGTTACTGGTCTGCAGCTGGACATTGAGCCATTGACCACAACTCTGTGTGCGGCCATCCAGCCAGTACTTTATCCACCAAGTGGTCCTTCTGTCAAATTGATGTCTCTCCAACTTAGAGACAAGGATGTCGTGTGAGACAGTGTCAAACACTATGCACAGTTCCAGGTAGATGACATCAACTGCTCTACCCTTGTCCATCAGTTCCATAGCTCCATCATAGAAGGCCACCAGATTGGTCAGGCAGGATTTCCCTTTAGTGAAGCCATGCTGGCTGTCACCAACCACCTTGTTGTTTTTCATGT